>JANZXR010097694.1:0-10091 GCA_027575705.1 Erythroxylum echinodendron
TTAACTACCAAAGGTGCCTAGCAACTATGTCAGCGGGCTATTTTACCCACCCAAGGTGCATGGCAACCAAGATAAAGGCTTGTTTTGTCCACCGAAGGCACCTAGCAACAGTGAAAACAGGCTATTCTATCAACCGAAGGTGCCCATCGAGCTGTTTTGCCCACCAAAGTTGCCTAGCGACCATACGAACGGGATGTTTTGCCTACCAAATGTGGCTAATGACCCTACTAATAGACTGTTGTACCCACTGAAGGTGCTCAACTATTTGTTTTACCGACCGATGGTGCCTACTGACCTTATGAAAAGGCTATTTTTCCTATTGAAGGTGTGCCAATGACCTATTTTTCCTTTCAAAGTTGTCTAGCGACTGTTCCAACAAATTATTTTGCCCACTGTTTCCAATGGATTGTTTTGCCCACTGAAGGTGGCTAGAGACCGTGCCAACGGGTTATTTTTTCCACCGAATTCCCAGAGTTAGGATGCCAACAAACTATTTTGCCTGCTGAAGGTTTGCCATCGGGCTGTTTTTCCTATAAAAGGTGCCTATTATCGTTGATAATGGGCTATTTTACCTAACAATGCTACCAAACAGGCTATTTTTACTGCTAAAGGTGCCTAGCAACCGTCCCAACGGGCTATTTTGACTACTAAAGATGCCTAGCAATCATGTCAACTGGTTGTTTTGCCAACCGATGGTGCCTAGAGATAGTGCTAATGACCCATTTTGCCCACCAAAGGTTCATAACTTGCTGTTTTTCCTACCAAAGGTGCCTATGGTTTATTTTGCCCACCAAAGGCGCCTAGAGACCTTGGAAACAGGCTCTTTTGCCCACTGAAGGTGTCTGGTGACCGTGCGAATAGGCAGTTTTACCCACTGAGGTGCCTAGCGACCGTACCAATGGGTTGCTTTGCCTACCGAGGGTGCCTAAAAACCGTGCTAATAGGCTGTTTTACCCTCCAAAGTTGCCTAGCAGGCTATTTTTTGCTCCAAAGGTGCTTGGCAACTGTGCCAGTGGGCTGTTTTGCCCACTGAAGGTGACTAACGACTGTTCCAACGGGCTATTTTCCAGCCGAAGGGGCCTAGCAACCTTGTCAATGGGCTATTTTGCCCACCAAAGGTGCCCAACTAGTTGTTTTTCCAACCAAAGGTGCCTAAAAATGTGCCAATGTGTTGTTTTTCCATCGACGGGCCTAGTGATCGTGCCAACGACTGTGTCAACGGGTTGTTTTGCTCATCGACCATGCCTAGCGACCTTGTCAACAGGCTGTTTTTCCAACTAAAGGTGCCCAACTGACTGCTTTCCCAACTAAAGGGGCCTAGCGAATGTGCTAAAGGGTTGTTTTTCCCATCGATGGTGCCTAATGACCATGCCAATGGGTTGTTTTGCCCGCCAAGGGTGCCTAGCGATCGTGTCAAAGGGCTATTTTTCCAACCGAAGTTGCCCAACTAACTGTTTCTGCCACAAAATGACAAACATGCCAACAGGCTCTTTTGCCCACCGGGGGTGCCTAAGGACCTTGCCAATGGGTTGTTTTACCCATCGAAGGTGCCCAATGAACTATTTTTCCCTCCTAAGGTGCCTAGCAACTATGCCAATGGTCGGTTTTGCCCACTGAAGGTAACTAATGACTGCTCCAATGAGCTAATTTCCCAAAGAAGGTGACTAGCGACCATTCAAACCGGTTATTTTTCTGATCGAAGGTGGCTAACGACAGAGGCAACGGGCTATTCTGCCAACATAAGGTGCCTAGCTACCGTGTCAAGGGGACTTTTTTGCCACCAAAGGTTCCTAACGACAGTGTCAACGAGCTATTTTACACACATAAGGTGCCTAGCTATCGCGCCAATGGTACATTTTCCCCACCAAAGGTGCCTTGCGATTGTGCCAATAGAATGTTTTATCCCACCGAAGGTGCCTAACGACTATGCCAATGGACTATTTTAACAACTGAAGGTGCCTAGCGACCATTCCAGCGGGCTCTTTTTCCCACCGAAGGTACCCAATGGGTTATTCTACCCACCGAGGCTACCTAACGAGTGTACCAACAGGCTGTTTTGCCTACCAAAAGTTACTAGCAACCCTGCCAATAGGTTGTTTCACCCACCGAAGATACCCAACAGTTTGTTTTGACGAACGGGTTGTTTTACCCACCAACCTTGCCAATAGGCTGATTTGCTAACCAAATATGCCAAATAGGTTGTTTTTTCTCCCTCAAAGGGGCCTAGTAGCTATGCCAACTGGTTATTTTGCCCACCAAAGGTGGGTAGCAACTGTGCCAATGGACTATTTTACCTTTTGAAGGAGCCCAACGGCTGTTTTTTGACCAAGGGTGCCTAGCAACTGTGCCAACGGGATATTTTGCCCATCAAAGGTGCCTAGCGACCATACCAAAAGGTTATTTTGCGCGCTGAAAGTGCCTAGCGACTGTTCCAATGGGCTATTTTACCCACCAATGTTGGCCAATAGGTTCTTTTGCCCATCGATGGTTGCTAGCAACCTTGTCAACAAACTATTTTAACCATCGAAGGTATGCAAACAATTTATTTTTCCCCTCGAAGGTGTCTAGCCACCATGCCAATAGATTCTTTTGCCCACCGTTGCTAATAGGCTATTTTGCCCACTAAAAGTGGTTAGTGACCCTGCCAACAAGTCATTTTTTCCACTGAATAAGCCGAGTGACCGTGATAACAAACTATTTTTCTCACCAAAGGTGTGCCAACAATATGTTTTTCCTATGAATGGTGCCTAGTGTCCTTGTCAACAAGTTGTTTTACCCATCGATGGTGCCCAATAGGCTATTTTTCCCCCCAAAGCTGCCTAGTAACCATCTCAATGGGCTCTTTTTCCCATCAAAGGTGCCTAGCAACCATGCCAATGGGTTGTTTTGCCCACTAAGGGTGCCTAGTGACTGTACCAACGAGCCATTTTACCCACTGTAGGTGGCCAACTGGCTGTTTTTCTCACCAAAGGTGCCTAGCGATCATACCAATAGGCTATTTTAACAACCGAAGGTGCCCAACGAGTTGTTTTGCCCACCTAGGTGGCCTAGCAATAATGCCAACGGGCTGTTTTGCCTACTAAAGGTGGCTAGCGACCATCCTAACAGGCTCTTTTTCCACTAAAGGTGTCGAACTGATTGTTTTTTCCACTAAAGGTGCCTAGCAAATGTGCCAACGGGTTGTTTTTCCCACCAAGGATGCTTAGTGACCATGCCAACGAGTTGTTTTGCCCACTAAGGTTGCCTAGTGAAAGTGTCAACGGGCTGTTTTGCTAACCAGAGGTGCCCAACTGACTGTTTTTCCCACCAAATATGCCTAGCGAACATGCCAATGGGCTCATCTGCCCACCAAGGATACCTAGGAACTGTGCCAATGGGTTGTTTTACCCATCGAAGGTGCCCAATGAGGTGTTTTTCCCACCTAGGGTGCCTAACAATCGTGCCAACGAGCTGTTTTCCCCAACGAAGTTGACTAACGACTGTTATAACAAGCTATTTTCTCCTAGAAGGTAACTAGCTACCATTTAAACGTCTTTTTTTCCCACCGAAGGTGGGTAGCGACAATGCCAGAGGGCTGTCTTGCCCACATAAGGTGCCTAGCTATTGTGCCAACAGGACTTTTTTAACACAAAAGGTGTATAGAGGTCGTGCTAATGGGCTGATTTTCCCATTGAAGGTGCCTAGTGATCGCACCAATGGGTTATTTTAATAACCAAAGGTACCCAACGAGTTGTTTTGCCCACCTAGGCTACCTAGAAACCATGCTAACGGGCTATTTTGCCTATTAAAGGTGCCTAGCGACCATGTTAACAGGACGTTTTATCCAATGAAGGTGCCCAACGGGTTATTCTACCCACAGAGGCTACCTAGGGACCATACCAATAGGTTGTTATGCCTACCAAAGGTGGCTAGCGACTATGCCAACTTGTTGTTTTATCTATTGAAGATGCCCAATGATTTGTTTTACCTACCAATGGTGCCTGGAGATCGAGCCAGCGGGCTGTTTTACCCACCGAAGTTGCCTAATGACCTTACCTATAGGCTGATTTGTTGACCAAATATGCCAAATAAGTTATTTTTTATTGTAGAAAGAGCCTAGTAGTTGTGCCAACTGGTTGTTTTGCTCACCAAAGGTGCATAGCGACCGTTCCAAAGGACTATTTTACCCATTGAAGGTGCCCAACAGGTTGTTTTTTGAATCAAGGGTGCCTAACAACTATGCCAATGGGCCATTTTCCCACCATAGGTGGCCAACTAGCTGTTTTTCTCACCAAAGGTGCCTAGCGACCATACCAACAAGCTGTTTTTCTCACCGAAGGTGCCAACTGGCTGTTTTTCCCACTAAAGGTGCCTAACGAATATGCCAACCAGTTGTTTTTCCCATTGAAGGAGCCTAGTAACCATGCTAATATGTTGTTTTGCCCACCAAGGGTGCTCAACGAAAGTGCCAATGGGATGTTTTACCAACTGGACGTTCCCAACTGACTATTTTAGGAACTGAGGGTGCCCAATGAGTTGTTCTACAAATAGAGGCTACCTAGCGATCATACCAACAGGCTGTTTTGCCTACAAAAGGTGGCTAGCTGCCATGCCTCTTGGCTGTTTTACCCGCCGAAGTTGCCCAATGGTTTGTTTTCCATACAGATGATGCCCAACGATCGTGCCAACGGGCTGTTTAACCCACCGAAGCTGCCTAACGACCTTGCCAACTGGCTGATTTTTCAACCAAATGTGACCAATAACTTGTTCCTAACAGCTGTGCCAACGGGTTGTTTCGCCCACCAAAGGTGTGTAACGACCATGCCAATGGGCTATTTTACCCGCTGATGGTGCCCAACTGGCTATTTTTCCCCTTAAGGGTGCCTAATAACGGTCCCAACGGGATCTTTTACCCACCAAAGGTGCCTAGAGACCATACCAATGGGTTGTTTGCCCACTAGGGGCGCCTAACGACTGTGCCAATGAACCATTTTACCGGTCGTAGGTGGCCAATTGGCTGTTTTTCTCACCAAAGGTGCCTAGCAACCATGCCAATAGGTTGTTTTTCTCACCGAAGGTGCCCAACTGACTGTTTTTCCCACTAAAGGTGCCTAGAAAATGTGCCAATGGGTTTTTTTTCCCAACGAAGGTGCCTAGTGACCATGCCAACGAGTTGATTTGCCCACCAAAGGTGCCTGGAAAAAGTTTCAACCGGTTGCTTTGCCAACCGAAGGTGCCAAACTGACTGTTTTTCCCACCAAATGTGCCTCGCGAACCTGCCAATAGGCTCTTCCACACACCAAGGATACGTAGGGACCGTGCCAATGGGCTATTTTACCCATCGAAGGTACCCAATTAACGAGCTGTTATTCCCACCTAGCGTGCCTAACAATCGTCCCAACAGGTTGTTTTTCCTAACGAAGTTGACTAACGATTATTCTAACGAGCTATTTTCACACAGAAGCTGACTAGCGACCATTCAAACAGGTTGTTTTTCCCACCAAAGGTGGGTAGCGACTTTGCTAATGGGCTGTTTTGCCCACATAAGGTGCCTAGCTACCTTGAGAATGGCACTTTTTCCCTACAAAAGGTGCCAAACGGTCATGCCAACGGGCTGATTTTCTCATCGAAGGTGCCTAGCGACTATACCAATGCCATAATTTAACAACCAAAGGTGCCTAGCAACCGTGACAGTGGGTCTTTTTGCCTACCCAAGGCGCATGGTGACTAAGCGAAAGGCTTCTTTTGTCTACCGAAGGCAAATAGCAAGCGTGTCAAGGGACTGTTTTACCCACCGAAGGTGCCCAACGAGCTGTTTTGCCCAATAATGCTACCTAGAGACCATACCAACGGGATGTTTTACCTACCGAATGTGGCTAGCGACCATGCTAACAGACTGTTTTACCCACTAAAGGTGGCCAATTGTTTGTTTTACCCACCGATGATGCCTAGCGACCACATCAAAATACTATTTTCCCATCAAAGGTGTGCCAATGACCTATTTTCCTTTCGAAGCTGTCTAGTGACTTTGCTAACAGATTGTTTTGCCCATTGCCAATGGGTTGTTTTGCCCACCGAAGGTGGCTGGCAACCTTGCCAATGGGTCATTTTTTCCACTGAATGCCCAGAGTTAGCACTCCAACGAACTATTTTGCCCACCAAACATATGCCAACGGGTTGTTTTTCCTATAAAAAATGCCTATTGTCCTTGACAATGGGCTATTTTACTTACCCATGGCGCCCAACGTGTTGTTTTTCCCACCAAGGGAACCTAGAAATTGTTCCAATGGGCTATTTTGCCCGTCGAAGGTGTGTAGCAATCATGTCAATGGGTTGTTTTGCCCACCGATGGTGCCTAGCGATAGTGTTAACGACCCATTTGCCCACCAAAGGTGCACAACTTGCTATTTTTCACACCAAATGTGCCTAACGAACATGCCAATGGTCTGTTTTGCCCACCAAAAGTGACTACAGACCTTACAAATAGGCTCTTTTGCCCACTGAAGATGTCTAGTGGCCGTGCCAATGGGCTGTCTTGCCCACCGAGGTGCCTAGCGAACGTATCAATATGCGGTTTTGCCCACTGAGGGCGCCTAAGGACCGTGCTAGTGGGCTATTTTACCCTCCAAAGGTGCCCAACGAGCTATTTTTCCCTCCAAGGGTGCCTGGAAACCATACCAGCGGGCTGTTTTGCCCACCAAAGGTGCCCAACTAACTGTTTTTCTCACCAAAGGTGCCTAACAATCGTGTCAATGGGTTGTTTTTCCGCCGAGGTGCCTACCGACAGTGCCAACGAATTGTTTTACCCACCTATAGTTCCTAACTAACTGTTTTTCCCACTAAAGGTACCTAGCAAACGTGCCAAGGGGTTGTTTTTCCCATCGATGGTGCCTAATAACTATGACAATGAGTTGTTTTGCCCACCAAGGGTGCCTAGCAACCATGACAATGGGTTATTTTGTCAACCTAAGTTGCCCAACTGACTGTTTTTCCCACCAAATGTGCCTAGCGAACATGCCAATGGACTCTTTTACCCACCGAGTGTGCCTAGGGACCACGCTAATGGGTTATTTTACCCATCGAAGGTGCCCAATGAACTATTTTTCCCACCTAGGGTGCCTAGCAACTGTGCCACCGAGCTGTTTTGCACACTAAAGATGACTAATGACTGCTTGAATGAGCTATTTTCCTATATAAAGTGACTAGCGACCATTCAAATGGGTTATTTTTCTGATCGAAAGTGGCTAGCGACAGTGCCAATAGGCTATTCTGCCCATATAAGATGCCTAACTACCATGTCAAGGGGACTTTTTTGCCACCAAAGGTGCATAAAGACCGTGCCAACGGTTTGATTTTCCCACCGAAGGTGCCTAGTGACCATACCAATGAGCTATTCTCACCATATAAGGTGCCTATCCACTATGTCAAAGGGCTGATTTTCCCACCGAAGGTGCCTATCCACTATGTCAAAGGGCTGATTTTCCCACCGAAGGTGCCTAGCAACTGCACAGCGGGCTATTCTAGCAACCAAAGGTGCGTAGCGACCATGCTAGTGGGCTGTTTTACCCACCGAAGGTGCACAGTGATCAATCCAAAGACTTGTTTTGTCCACCGAAGGCATCTAGTGGCCTTGCCGATGGACTATTCTACCTACTGAAGGTGACCAACGGGCTATTTTTTCCCACCTAGATTGCCTAGAAACTGTGCCAACGGGTGGTTTTGCCCACTAAAGGTGACTAATGACTGTGCCAATGGGCTATTTTCCCATAAAAGGTGACTAGCGATCATTCCAAGGGTTTTTTTTCAACCGAAGGGTGGCAAGCGACAGTGCCAATGACCTTTTTTGCCAACATAAGGTGCCTAGCTACCATGCAAATGGGAATTTTCCCTATCAAAGGTGCCGAGCGATTGTGCCAATGGGCTGCTTTTCCCGCCGAAGGTGCCTAAAGACTGTGCCAACAGACTATTTTAACAACCAAGGTTGCCTAGCAACCATTCCAGTAGGTTGTTTTGCACAAGGTCCATAGATACCGAACCAGAGGCTTATTTTGTCTACTGAAGGCACCTAGCAACCATGCTGTGTAACACCCCATTACCCTAGGGTACGTACCGGGACGCCCGTAGGTCATTCTAACACATATCCTAAGATAAGGGAGCGCTACGTGCAATTACTATGGGACTCCACATGGCATCACATACATTAAAAGAATAAAAACCAGTAATATAAATGACACGATTTTTAAAACCAAAATCCTCTTTTCATTATGTCACTATTCATTTATACACTCCTATTGGTGAGGGGATGTTACATGCTGAAGGGTTGTTCTACCCACCAAAGGCGCCCAACGAGCTGTTATTCCCACCTAGCATGCCTAGCAATATTGTCAACAAGCTGTTTTTCCCAACCAAGTTGACTAAAGACTGTTCTAACGGGCTATTTTCCGACAGAAGGTGACCAGTGACCATTCAAACGGGCTGTTTTTCCCACCGAAGGTGGGTAGTGACTGTGCCAACGGGCTGCTTTGCCCATATAAGGTGCCTAGCTACCATGCGAATAGCACTTTTTCCCCACAAAAGGTGCCTATTGGTCATGCCAATGGGCTGATTTTCTCATCAAAGGTGCCTAGCAACCATACCAATATGCTATTTTAACAATCAATGGTGCCTAGCAACTGTGTTAGCGGGTCATTTTGCCCACCCAAGGTGCATTGCGACTAAGCGAAAGGCTTCTTTTTTCTACCAAAGGTAAATAGCAAGTGTGCCAACAGGCTGTTCTACCCACCGAAGGTGCCCAACGAGCTATTTTGCCCAACGATGATACCTAGAGACCATACCAATGGGCTGTTTTGCCTGCCGAATATGGCTAGCAACCATGCTAACAGACTATTTTACCCACCGAAGGTTCCCAACTGTTTGTTTTACCCACCGATGGTGCCTAGCGACTGTGTCAAAAGACTATTTTTCCCATCGAAGGTGTGCCAACAACCTATTTTTCCTTTCAATGCTATCTACTGACTTTGCTAACATATTGTTTTGCCCACCAAAGTTGGCTAGCGACCTTGCCAACGGGTCATTTTTTCCACCGAATGCACAGAGTTAGCATGCTAACGAACTATTTTACCCATCGAATGTGTGCCAATGGGCTGTTTTTCCTATAAAAGGTGCCTGTTGTCCTTGAAAATGGGCTGTTTTACCTACCAATGGTGCCCAACGGGCTATTTTTTCCACCAAAGGAGCCTAGGAACTGTTCCAATGGGCTATTTTGCCCACCGAAGGTGCCTAGCAATCATGTCAATGGATTGTTTTACCCATCGATGATGCCTAGTGACACTACTAATGACCCATTTTGCCCACCAAAGGTGCTCAACTTGTTGTTTTTCCCACTAAAGGTGCCTAACGAACATGCCAATGGTCTGTTTTGCCCACCAAAGGTGCCTAGAGACCTTACAAACGGGCTCTTTTGCCCACTAAAGTTGTCTAATGACCGTGTGAACAGGTTGTTTTGTCCACTGAGGTGCCTAGCGACTGTACCAATTGGTTATTTTCCCCCCGAGGGTGCCTAGGGACCATGTTTATGGACTATATTACCCCCCAAAGGTGCCCAACGGGCTATTTTTCCCTCCAAAGGTGCCCGGAAACTGTGCTAGCGGGCTGTTTTGCCCACTGAATGTGAATAACTACTATTCTAAGAGGCTATTTTCCTATCAAAGGGGCCTAGCAATTGTGTCAATGGGCTGTTTTGCCCACCAAAGGTGCCCAAAGAGCTATTTTTCCCACTAAAGGTGCCTAACAAAAGTGCCAATGGGATGTTTTTCCACTGCAGGGCCTAGTGACCGTGCCAACGAACTGTTTTACCCACCTATGGTGCCCAACTGCTTGTTTTGTCCATCAAGCGTGCCCAACTAACTGTTTTTGCCACTAAAGGTGCCTAACGAACGTGCCAAGGGGTTGTTTTTCCCATCGATGTTGTAACATCCCCTCACCAATTGCCATGAATAGGAGTGTATAAGTGTACAGTGACATATGCATGCATTTATATATGCACATGCATAGTAAATAAGTGAATTCTTGCACATGAAATGTTTGTACATGCATACATGACATTTTCCCGG
>JANZXR010097705.1:0-10090 GCA_027575705.1 Erythroxylum echinodendron
CACCATAAGCTTTCAAATTAAATCTCAATTCCTACTTTTAATCCATCAATTTCTCCTTTTTAATGACATTAATCCTATAAAAAAAATTCTACCCCCAAAACATTATGATTAAAACCTAATCAAAATCAAATTAATCCTCAACAAAATCTAATCACATGCATTACTAGTATGGAGAGAATCGGGGTCCAACATTATTGCTTCTTTGGTTCTTTTACCACCAAAATTCATATCTCTCGCCGTGATTGTTTTCTTGAACATATATTTCCTTTTTATAATAATATTTTTAATACCTCTTCTTCTACTATTCCTTATTTGATCTTACCCTTCCATCTTTACCTCAAATCCATGATCTACACCTCCACAACAACCCTCCTGTCCTATTATCCATTTTATAGCCACACGTACGCACGATCACACCCACACTTCTTGCACATTTCTCAACTATTTCACCTATACATCCATACTCCTTCTCCTGATCCCACATCTTTTATTCAAACCAACAATTTTTCTCATTGGCATCAAGCAATGTTTGGTGAGTTCAGTACTCTTCATCATAACCAGACTTGGTCCTTTGTTCTTCCTCCTTCTCACAGTAATACTGTTAGTTCTAGTGACATCGTAGTGGTTCTATTGACTGATATAAAACAAGTATTATTTCTAAAGGATACCTTCAAACACTAAAAATTGATTACACTGCATCTCTATTCTCATAATTAAATACACCACCATTCATATTATTCTCAACCTAACACTTTCTAACAACTGGCCTATTCGCCAACTCAATATTAATAATGCATTTCTTTATAGTTATCTTTAAGATCCTATTCATATGTCTCAAACTCCTCGTTTTATCAATCCGCACCATCCTCACCATGTTAGTAAATTTTACAAAGCCTCATCTGCTCTCAAATAGGCTCATAGAGCTTAGTTTTATTGATTAAGTTAAAAGCTTTTTGAACTCAATTTTATTCCTTCCAAGTTTGATACCTCTCTCTTTATTATAAAATTAAATCTCGTACCACTTTTCTTTTAGCTTATGTGGATGATATCTTGGTTACCATTTCTTTTTTTCCATTCATTAATTAAATTATTCATAACCTATACTTCTCCTTCTCCATCAAAAGGCATAGGTCCCCTTCACCACTTTCTTAAAATAAAGTTCAAAACTACTTCTCATGGTCTTCTACTAACTCAAATCCAATACACTGCAGGTCTTCTCTTATGAACATCAATAGACAAATCCAAACCCATATCCACACCTATCATTCTTACTCTTCCACTTTCTAAAAATCATGGCACTTTCCTTCTGAATCCTACTGAATACCAAAGCATTGTTAGTGCTCTTCAGTACATTTATCTCACTCATCAAAATAATTAAATTGTTGTTAATAAAGCCTCATAATTCTTATAGTACCCTATTGACATCTATTTGATTGTAGTCAAACAAATCCTATGATATTTCGATCTAAACCCTCCTATGGCATCATTTTACTAATTTCACATCCTTTTCCTTGCAAGCTTACTATGATGCTAACTGGGTTGTCCTGATGATCATCGCTCTAAATCTAGCTATTGGATATTTCTTGGTACTAATCACTTCTCTTGGAGTGCCATGAAACAACCTAAAATTGTACATTCTATTACAAAGGATGAATAAAGAGTATTGCTCTTGCGGTTGTTGTACTTTGTTGGGTACCTTCTCTCCTTGATGAGCTTGGTTTGTCTTATCTCACACCTATCCTTTGGTATGATAATCTTGGAGCTACTCTTCTTACTTTAAACCCAATGTCTCATGCTCACACTAACCACATTGAAATTGATATTTACTTTGTCAGGGATTTGGTTTCTCTTAAAGATCTTCACATCCGACATATTCCTTCTATTGATTACATCACCGATGCATTACAAAAGCTCTATCTACTTTAACCTTTACATATCAATAGTACAAACTCATAATCTTATCAAATTGTGCACTTGAGGGGAAGCTGATTGTTAAGAATCCTCTAGAATCAGTGTAAATTTGTTATACCAGAATCTGTTATTTAAGTTTGTTAGAATCTTTACTCTCAATTGTTAGAGTTTGTTGTACAGACCTCTATGTATATATATGTACTCTCTCTCTGCATCACAAGCAACAGATAATAGAAATAAAACTTTCTTTCATATTCTCAACTTCTTTATGGTATCACAGCTATACTAAGCGTAACTCGTAACTGCACTTTCCTTCAATATTTTTTTCTTATAAACCTTCCTCATAGCTCCCAATGCTTCCATCTTGGCTGACGGTAACTCCAACCTAATCTTCCTCAACATGCAATCTATTTTCAAGTTAACTGGCTCCAATTATCCGGAGTGGTGGGTACAAATCTCCTCTCTCTTCTCATTGGATATGACCTTATGGGTTATATTGATGATAACCAACCATGTCCTGATGAAACCAATGACTCCTATAAGCAATGGGTGCATCAGGATAAGCTCCTCCTGCACGCACTTAGCTCCTCTATCGATGCTACCATTATTAATATGCTAGGATCTATAACTTCTTCTCAGCAGGCCTGGGCATTTCTTGCTCAGATTTACACTGATAAATCACGTTCCTGCCTTATGTCTCTTAAAGAGGGACTTATTAATCTTACTAAAGGTGATTTTTCAGTTACTGACTATCTCCAACGAATCAAGGGAACAGCCAATGAATTGGCTATCATCAGTGGACCGGTTGATGACACAGATCTTGTCATCCATACTCTCAACGGGCTACCTTCTGACTATCGTGATCTCAGTGCTGCTATCCGTTCTTGGGAGCAACCCATCTCCTTTGATGATCTTTTTGATATGCTAACAGATCATGAATCCTTCCTATTGCGTTAATCTCAATTAGCTAATTCCACTCATCCAGTCACTGCTAATGCTGCTACTCAGGTTTGGAACTCCTCTTTTCGCTTCTCTGCACGGTTCTAGTCACACCCACACCCGGTTTATGCTCGTCAGACCAGTACACTAGGACCAACCAACTCCTATCGCAGTGTTATTCACCAATTCTGTGAAAAGCCAGGACTCACTACAAAGGTCTACCGTAAACTGCATCGTCGCTGTCTTGGTCATCCTGTAGGTGGTCCTAGTTCATCCACTTCTGCTCCAGTACATTTTGCCAAACTTTCCAGGTCATTGGAAAACATCTCCTGGTCTCTCACAGCCTATGGGACCATCCTCTCACTTTCAAGGACCTCCTGCCTATTGGCCAAGTAGTCCAACACAAATGTCTTCTGATACAACAGCCTCGACTGTTGTCTCCCAGCCTCCCTTCGCTTCAAATCAATCTTAGATTCTCGACTCAGGTGCATCACATCATGTTACAAATAATTTAGAACATCTGTATCTACACTCTCCATATTCGGGCAACGATCATCTTCAAATGGGTGATGGTTATAACCTACCAATAACTCATACCGGTGGCTACCATTGTACCTCTCCCTTAAAACCATTGTTATTTGATAACATTCTCCATGTTCCAAACATTAGTCATAATCTTGTTTCTATCAAGAGATTTTGCACTACTAATAATGTTTCTGTGAAACTGTTTCCAAACCAATTTCAGGTGAAGGACTTGTGGACGAAGGCAGTACTTCTCACAGGGATGTGTCACGTTGACCCTTACAATCTCCACTTACCGTCCTCCAGCCCAACTGCTCTTCTTACTACTATTTTCATTCTGGCTCTTCTTCACCACATTTTAGGTCATCCTTATTATAAAGTTATGTTGCATCTTTAATCTAGAAAATACTTCTGCTACAACTCCAAACTTTTGATAGTTTGTGTTTCTTATGAATGTGCCAAAAGTCACAAACTCCCCTTCTCCACTCAACATCTTCACAGCACCAGACCACTGGAGTTACTTTTCTCCGATTTTTGGGGTCCAGCTCCAGTAGCTTCTATTGATGGTTTTCGTTATTATGATGTTTTTATTGATCATTGATCCAAATATCTCTAGTTATATCCGATTTGAAAAAAATCTGATGTTCTTGATGTTTTCATATCCTTCAAACTCTTTGTCGAAAACTTCTTCAGTTTTAAAAATCAAATCCTTATATACTGACAATGGTGGTGAATACATCAAACTACGTTTTTTCTTATCTAAATATGGCATCTCCCACTTCATTACCCCTCCACACACCCCAGAACTAAATGAAACTTCTAAACATCTCCACCATCACATCCTTGAAGCCACTAGATCTCTTCTTCATTTCAGCCATTTACCACTCAAATTCTGGACATATGCAGCTTCAACGACCGTCTACCTTATAAACCGTATGCCTACTCCACTCCTTTCCATGAAATCTCCCTATGAAATTATTCATCACACTTCCTACCTACAATAATCTTGATGCATTCGGATCTTTGTGCTTCCCTTGGTTACGTCTTTATACAGATCACAAATTACAACCTCACTCCATCCTATGTGTCTTTATTGGTTATTCTTCACCAGTTTGCCTACCTCTGTCTTGATCCAAAAACAAACAAAATCTATACCTCTAGACATGTCAAGTTTATTGACGATCAATTCCTATTTGACACCTTATCACCATCATCACCTTCTATCCCTCTAGTTGCACCACCTCCCCTCCTTACACCTACTCACCACGTTATCCCTCTTAGTCCAGTGACACCATCCTCCCCTACGGATATACTGCTACAGTCCCCGGATCCTGCACCATTGACTGATCCTTTATACACTCATATTTTCATATATCTTTAGGAATTAATTCAAAGTCATTTATTTTCATTTTATGTTCATCTATAGCCTGGTTTATCATGTTTTAGCATTATTCGAGGTTCATTGATGTAAAATGCAAAAAATGAAACAAATAGACTTAAATTGCACTGTTTTTGACATACCTGACCTTTAGTCATTGTGGGATTTTTATCTCGAGATTGGTTTAGCCAAAAATTCTGAAATTTCATACTTAAACTCTTGACTCATTAATGGATTTTTTGGGAACAATTGCAGGTTTTTCAGAGCTGGAATTGAGGAGAAATAAATTCCCAAAATTTGTGTCAGATTTTGGATTTCCAAAATGACCTTTCGACGATGTTTTGACTATAACTTTTGACTAAGATGACGAAATCATATGATTCAAGTCTCAAATTGAAGCTAACTCAAAGAAGAAGATATTGATAAAATTGGAGCTCCTAAATCATCACTGTTTATGTTTTATACACTGTCAAAATTGACCTTGAAACATCTCATTCTTCACTCTAAAAGCAGCCCCCACTCAAACACAAGCCTTTATTCACACCACTCACAACCAAAGCATCCTCCATCCAGCCCAAGCTACATATGAAGACAAAACTAGTCTCCATCTAATTGTTTCTATTTTCCACAAACACATGCAGAAGCCTTACATGAAGACAATCCTAACCTTCATCCTTCCACCACTCACGCACAAAACAACAACGCTGTCTCTATTGACTTCCAAAGCATACAACTCCACTCATTACTCAAGTCTTGTACAACCCCATTTTCACGTTAACATCCTCCACAAAACCTAGCCTCCATAGACAAAAATAGACTGGAGAATGCATTCTTCCACTTAGACACTCACGTTACATCAGAGAGAAAGAAAGAAGAGGGTAGCAACCATCTTTTACACTGACGCATAACCCTCACAACCCTCACTCCTCACCAACGTATGTTGCACCATCACTAGACACTCTCCACTTCACACACACGAAGCAGCTGGTGGACTAAGCAGTTGGAGAAACGTGACCTTTGGTGTAGTGAATAAAGTTGGTTAGGCGTGAAAGTTAGAAAGAAAAACATTGCAACTGGTGGCACTCCACTCACAAAGTTGAAGCAGCTGGTGGCTTGAGAATTGAAGCAGCTGGAACGTTGAAGGAGAAGAGTGAAGCAGCTGTAGGAAGATAGTAGTTGTGGGAAGAAAAAGAAGCTGGGCCTGAATAGTAAGGTTACGTGAACAATTCCAGTGGACAAAAACTAGCTTATTAAACTGTCACATCAGCTATAGTGGCAAGGAGAAAGGAGAGAAAATTCAGCTGTGAAAAAAGGGGGTGTTTTTATTTTTATTTTTTTATTCCTTATTTATTTTAATTCTGTGATTTAATCAATGCAATCATATATTATGACCATGATTTATGTTACATTGATGAATATGTGTGAGTAAGTTTTTCTTTTCAGTTAAGGTTAAGATTGATATTAGATTAGGACAATTTTTTTGGTATTAATTTTTGCTTGATTGAATACATATTTAGTCCTAATTTAGCTTGATCACCTAGATTAAGACTTTAGATGATTGAATGCCACAACCAATGGGATTTAATTTGTCAGAAAATTAATCGAGTGACATACTTGAGACTAATGTGTAGACTAACCTTAGGATCTCGTGTGAGGATACCTAAGATTAAGAAACTTAATTTTAGGATTCTTGTATTTAATGCCTTTTATTCCGAATTATCTTTGAACTAAGTAGGTGACTCGGATTTAGAAGAGAAGGGAACACTCATGAACATTAGGTTTGACTTGCTTAAGTGAAGTATTTCCTAAATCAATCCACCTTTACAATTTTACTTTTAGTGTCCAATCCAATTGAAATCTAATACCTTAACCGATTTTTATCATTTGATTAAATCTAGTCATTTTAATTCATACCTTGCATTTTTCAGATTTCCTTGATTTGCTTACTTTAATTTATTTTATTTTCAAATCATTCAATTCTTGATCGTTCGAGTAATTTTTCATAGTTTAATTTAATTATCTTATGTGTTGGATTTTCCTTTGGGTACGATATCCAGTTCTTACCGATTTATATTACTTATCAACGAGGTGCGCTTGCCTCTAATTGGTCCAGATAGAATTTCATTTATATTGTTTTGCTTAGACCGCAATAAGTTTTTGGTGCCATTGCCGGGGAATTAAATTCCTTATTATGAGTCATTAGGTTAGAACTCAAATTTAATTTTTGCTTCATTGTTTATTTATGTATTTTAGTTGTTTGCTTGATTTCTTTATTTAACTTTGTTTTATTTTCATTTCTTAGTGCTGTTATTATTTGCTTTTTATTTGTTTCATTTTGTTTATGCTCACTCGTGGTCAAAAGCCCGAGAATTTGCTAGTAGATACTAAGATTGAAAAAACTGCTTGCAGGTTGCGTAAGGAAACCCGATTGGCTCGGAGTACTAAAAGGATTAGAGAAGAGAAGTTTGTAGAGATGGAACAACACGATGAGGGCCTGATAGCACATCCTAAAGGGAGAAGGGAGTTGACCATTATGGATTTGACTATGGGACACAATAATAGACCCATGCCTCCCATTATAAGGTCGACGATCACAACTGCGAGTTTTGAGATTCTTCATAGTATTACATCTATGGTGAGAGCATCTCAGTTTAAAGGATTGCCTTTAGAGGATCCAAACACCCATTTGGAGACGTTTTTGGATATTTGTGATTTGTTCAAGCAGAATGGAGTATCAGAAGATGTGGTGACATTAAGGTTATTCCCATTTTCTTTAAGGGATAAGGCTAGAGCATAGTTGGCTAGTTTGCAATCGGGATCGATTACTACATAGGATGAGATGATAAGATTATTTTTGGCTAAATTTTTCCCTCCTGCCAAGGTTGCAAAGATGAAGAAGAGATCACTTCCTTCACTCAATATGAAAATGAAAGTTTATATGAAGCGTGGGAACGACTTCGGGATATATTGGCACAGTGTCCTAGTCATGGGTTCTCTACATGGCAGAAGGTCAATACTTTTTATACAGGAATGAACCCATCGATCAGGAGTACCATAGATGCTACAGCAAGAGGTAGTTTAATGAAAAAAATGCCAGATCAAGCCTACAAGTTGATTGATGAGATGGCCACTAGTGGTTTTCAGTATCATATAGAAAGACATCCCAGACGACCTACAGGATTAAGCAGTGTATGGGGTTTTGATGGGCTTTCATTTAAAAACATGAGAGGTCTTGAGCTATATGACTGCATCTTATAGTCATTTATTTTCTTTGTTATATGTGAGGCTTCCCTATGTGGATTACTTTCAGAACTTGCTCTGAACCTGTTGGATACTGCTAGTTAAATGCTTTATGGACATGATAAAAGCCTTCTTTGTTTTTAACCTTTAGCTTAAATAACCTACCAAGTCATTTTACCCTCGTTATCCCCTTTGAGCCTTTAAACTTGCTGTTTTTGTATTAATCGCATTGCATTGAAACCTAAAAATCTTTTTAGCCTGACCTTTTCATAAGTTGAATGAAGTACTAAGTATTTGATTCCTTGATTTAGGTACTTTTTATATGCTATTCTTAGATGTTTTAGAGGTACATCTACTCAGTTGTTGTTGATTTATGCTACTACTATCTTCTTTTATGTTTATCTTTACAAAAAAACAATAAAACAATAAAAAAGAAAAAAAGAAGAAAAAGATCAAAACAGTAGTGTTTGATAGTGATGAGTAGTTGTAGTCCCATATTTTTGTTTGTACATTTCAATAGTTCTTTTTTGTTGTCCCACATTACTTGTTGCTTTGTGAATGCTTGTGAGTACCCTTTGTCCTTTTATCTCACCTTAACCTAAGCCCCATTACATAGTGATGAGTAGTTGTAGTCCCGTATTTCTATTTGTACATTTCAAAAGTTCTTTTTATTGTCCCACATTACTTGGTGCTTTGTGAATGCTTGTGAGTAGCCTTTGTCCTTTTTATCTCACCTTAACCTAAGTCCCATTACAACCCTTAGTAAAATCCCTTTTAATCCATGATGGCATGTACTCTATGTAGTAAAAAAAAATAGGTGAATTTGCAAGCCTATGGTATAGTGATCTCTTCGAGGAAGCTTTGAGCGAAACACAACCCTTATACAATTGAATGACATGAGTGAATATCGTAAGAAAAGTCCATTTTAATTTTGTGCTTGCTTTTGATCAAAGATATCTACCTTTGATTTTGTTTATGTTTATTGATGAAAAGATTATGATACATGTTGTAGCTTGATACTTGAGTTTGCTAAATTTTAAGGGTTTGCAAATACTTGATTTTCGTTGAAAATGAAATGACAGAATACGTTGGTTGTCACCTAAGTAAGTTGCTTGAGGACAAGCAACAATTCAAGTGTGGGGGAATTTGATACATTCATAATTTCATATATCTTTTATGTTCATCTATAGTTGGTTTATCATGTTTTAGCATTATTAGAGGTTCATTGACGTAAAATGCAAAAAAGAAACAAATAGATTCAAATTGCACTGTTTTTGACATACTTGACCTTTAGTCATTATGGGATTTTTACATCGAGATAGGTTTAGCCAAAAATTCTGAAATTTCATACTTAAACTGTTCACTCTTTGATGGATTTTTTAGGACAAATTATAGGTTTTTCTGAGCTGGAATTCGTGAGAAATAAATTCCCGAAATTTGGGTCAGATTTTGGATAATTAGAATGACCTTTCAACAATGTTTTGACCATAACTTTTGATTCAGATGGCGAAATTGCGTGATTCAAGTCTCATATTGAAGCCAACTCAAAGAAGAAGATACTAACAAAATTTGAGCTACTAAATAGTCACCGTTTATGTTTTATACACTATTAAAATTGACCTTGAAACATCTCATTCTCCACTCCAAAAGCAGTCCCCACTCAAACACAAGCCTTTATTCACGCCACTCACAACCATAGCAGCCTCCATCCAGCCCAAGCTACATATGAAGACAAACCTAGCCTCCATCTAGTTGTTTCAATTTTCCATAAACACATGCAGCAGCCTTACATGAAGACAAACCTAGCCTCCATCCTTCCACCACTCACGCACAAAACAACAACGCTGCCTCCATTGACTTCCAAAGCATACAACTCCACTCATTACTCAAGTAATGTACAACCCATTTTCACGTCAAAAGCCTCCATAAAACCCAGCCTCCATAGATGAAAATAGACTGGAGAACGCATTCTTCCACTCAGGCACTCACGTTATGTTGGATCTCGCTTTTAGGATTTTATTATTTTATTTTATTTTATTTATTTTATTAAATTATCTAGTATGAAAATAAATTAGAATTTATGAATTAGGAATTTTTAGA
>JANZXR010097736.1:0-10087 GCA_027575705.1 Erythroxylum echinodendron
CATTAAATTAGGCTATGACATTTTGATTAAATGAAAAGAAGAAAAAGCATGAGAATATGAAATCATGATTGATTTGATCATGAATATGTGCTTTTGTTTGGGAGAAAGTGGAACCATTCTGTTCGTCACGTGCATGTTGACAAGAGCCTTCTCCCGGCTACCCGCTTGTGGCATATGAGCTCTGAAAAAGGACTCATTCTGTTCATGATGTAAACTTCGGTTTTTCCATTCTGTTTCCATGGAACCCTTGAGCCATTTGTTGTGCATTTGCATTTTAATATGTTTGACATGATGAATGCATACATGATTTGCAATGTTGTGCATTTTTGACAAGAATTTTGAGAAACTTGTGTTTTATGAACTCAGTAAAAGTTTTCCATAGCAAGTAAAATGGTTTAAAAAGTTTTTGCTTATTTTTCGTTCTAAACTTGTTACCCACGAGCTTTCAAGCTTACCCTCTTTTTACCCCATCTCCAGGTAAAGAACATAAGATCGAGTGAAAGAGGGTCAAAGCATCGCGTCAAGTCACATATTTTGTATTTTAGGCTAGATTTTGTAATAATGAGAATTTTAGTTACATTTTGAGTATTATTATTTCAAGTATCGTACGTATTTTGGGATTATGAGATATGAATGTATTGTGGTTTGAAATGCCTTTATGGCTTTGTGAAAACTCTTGTCTTTTGATGTTAATGAATTATGAATTATGTATGGATGAATTTGAGTGGACATATGAATTTGTGTATGGATAAGATTGAGTTGAAATTAAGTATACTTGAAAAAGCTATCGATTAGAGATGATGAATTTTGAATAGGAATTGTGGTGACATATAAGTAAGATATGTTATGGTATAAAATCAGGAAGATGAATTAATAATGGTTAAGTTATTTTTCATTGGATTACGGCCACATTATGATAATAAGCTCACGTTTTATGACCTTTGAATTGGACTCCGGAAACAGGGTCCAACATCTTAGGTATACATAACTATGTAAATGGACCGTGTGACTAACTAAGATCCTATATATCCTCAGTTTCTAGAAATTTGGTTAGGACATAGATCGTATTTTTAGTATAAAAGGAGGAATGATGGGGTTCATCAAACTAGGTGACAAGAACACTAAAAAAGGAAAAAGAAAAAAGAGTGAGAGTGAGCTAATAAGTTATTCTCATTTTATAATTGGTAGTTTTAGCAATTTTAGGATCAAATTGAGAGTATTGTTGATTTGAAGTATTAACTTGTACTCAACAATTAAACTTGGTGAGATTACTTATAGATGTTTTATGGTATAGTTTCGAGCAAGGGCCAACAGTTCGGAATCTTTAAACTCTTATAGGCTCCTATTTGAATTTGTGGATTTTCTTTTTAATTTGGCTTATAAGTTTTTCTTATATAATAGAAGATTTTTCATGTATATCTTACGCATAATTTATTTTCTTGTTATATATATTGTTTGGTTGTTTACTTTTAGGATTGGGTCTCTTGAGACAAATTGATTGTTCTTAATTGACGGTGTGGGAGTTGTGATTGAAGCCCAACAAAGTGGTATTAGAGTCATTATTTATAAAGGTTAGAAACAGTTTTATAGTCAAATCGACATCTACAAACTACTTTATTTGGAGACTCATGATGAAGGATTTTTTTTATTGTAAAGATCTTTTTTACCCTATCAATGTGGATAGAAGTGTGAAGGATGATGATCCTTTTAACCAAAAAAATGATAGAAAAAGAGTGTGAAAGATGAAGCGAAAAACTCTGAGTACTATTTGACAGCAGATTGACATTAGTATATTCAACGAAATGTCCCAATAAGCCGATTCACCTGTGTTTTGGAAGAATCTGAAAGTCTTTACAGAAGGAAGACAGCCCACAATAAGGCCTCTCTGATTAAGAGACTTGTGAATTTGAAACTAAAATCTACAAAATTTATGTTAAAACACCTTAGTGATTTCTAGGACATTATTAACAAATTGATTACTATAAAGATCATTATTGATGATGAATTTCAAGCCTTGTTCGTGTTGAGTTTATTAGTAGATAGTTAGGAGATATTGGTAGTTGTCATCAGTAACTCAAACCTAGAAGGTCTATTCACCTTAGATGTAATCAAAGCGAATATGTTTAATGAAGAGATTAGAAGAAAAGAGATGGGAGTTGATAATATGTATGCCTTTATTGTAGAAAGCAAGGAAGAAGTAAGAGCAGAGATCTCAAAAGGCATGATAAGTTTAAGAATTGATTGAAGTCTAAAGGTGCTAGATCAAGACTTGTCAGTATTGCTCTAAACCTAAACATATTAAAAGGTTTTGCTATAAGTGGAAGATGGATTATAAAAAGCAAGGTCATAAACAAGATAAGTATGATAAAAATATAGGCTAAATGCCCAAATTTGGGCTAAACTTTTCTGAGTTTGATTAATTTAGGGCCAAATATTTTAACTTGCTCTATTAAGGTCCAAATGTTATCGAGTCTGCTCAATGTTAGACTATTTTGAATGGAAATCTGAAAGTGTCATATAAGTGCCATTAAGTTGATTTAGAGAGGCCAGATGGATTTCAAATGCCATGGAAAAACCACACATGGATATTTTAAAAAAAGAAAAATATTTTATATTTTTACTCAGAACCATAAATTCCCAAATATCTGATATGGTGTCTTGCCCTTTTTATACATCTCACAACTAATTACTCTAATCCCTCTTTCTAATTCACTTTCTAGTTCTTTGGCGTAAATGTTCTCTTCACCAATCCCCAAGATGTGCATTTTCAACTAAGGCCCTCATCTTTGGTGGTTAGCCTTCTTTTTTGCTTCTCCGCTTCCCATTTCTTTATTCTTCTCTTATACGTATTCATATAACATTGAGTTTTACTTGCATATTCGTCTCACGAAAGATGTTTTACTACGAAGTTATTTCCATTTTTGATTCATAAGGTATCTGTTTTATACTTGTGTTTATTTTATTTTATTCTTATTTTTTTTGGTTCAGTCTATTGTTTGGCATTTTCTTGATGGAATTGTATTGATTTTGAGTGACAGCTCAACGAAAATGCTCTTGAACTCCATGGCTTAGGGTTTACTACTCCAAATAGTAAAGTTATTAAAGTCCATAATAGTCAAGGAGAGAACTTCTGTTATTATTCCTACTCTTCTTGTTGACTCCCATTATGGATTCTTACAAAACTCAAAATGACACTTAATGTAATAAAAGTTGTCAAACTTGGGAACTTTGTTAGACTATTGATATTTTAGATTAAAAAATGGTAAGAATTCTTACAGCTAAAGATCTTTGTGTTAGCCTTGACGTCTTTTATGGTCTTCCTTTTAATGAAACTGAATGGTTTCTTTTTTGCTCATGCATCATTTCAATTATAAGTGCCAATCACTTTATCAATAAGAATCGCGTCACTACGTGGAACATTACGGTTACACATAATGGTTACATTGAATATACAAAATGATTTTATAGAAACTTGAACATAAAGAATGTCATTTACTGTTGTTGTTTGTAGAAAAAAAATTTGGTAAGATACAAAGCTTAAAAACCACACCCCACTATTTAATATACTATACAACATTAATAACCAAAATCAATGTGAAGACTTGAAATTTACATTATAGATAATGGTTGTAAGAATTGCTCATCTAGAAATGTTGTAGAGGTACTGGATTACATATTACAGTGACAGTGTATACAGAAAGCCAAGACTATGGCTTGCCAAATTTTATGATGAGTTTATTCATTTTTCCACCTCGTTGAATTTCATTTTTTTGGTTAGTGTATGATTAAGAAACTTTTATCTACAATAATTCTCATAATATAGAAAAATAAAACAAAAAACTTATATGATCAAGTTGAGTGGCCTCTTCTATAAAATACGTTAGTTCCTGCACCTCAGGAATGATGATAACTCTTTTTTCAAGGCACAAGTGCTACTTTTCCTCTGAACTTATCAAAACTTTACACAACCTCTAGAAAGCAAAGAAAACAAACGCTTCTCTTTACTTAAGTTTCTCCTTAAATGATTAGTGTGGAATTATAAAATGTCATGAACATTGAATACCTGCCTGTAAAAAGACTTTTAACTATGCAAAGATGTTTGTAACAAAAACTAATCCTTCTTGGAGTTCTCCAATCTTATATCTGGTGTGTTCCATATATGCAATAGCTAAAATGGTTTAGTTCTCCTAGTATTCCAACTACAAAATTAGTACAACAATAAGATTTTGCTTGACTTCTTATGCTTCTGGAACACATTTTTCACTAATATTCCTTATTTTGGTGAAGCAAATCAAAATTGATCAATCAATGGACTTTAACCAACTCAATATCATATACTAGCCAGGAGTTTGGTGGTATATTCTTCGTGCCATCTCCTTCATTCCTATAACTGCCTCACCATACATTGTATATGAACAAATGGACTGACCCCTAAAAGAAAGAAATTAAGACAAACTGCATTTTTTGTATAATGCATTTAGAGGTAATGAATATCATACCCCATCAATGGTGGAACAAGAAGTTGTCTTTTTACACCAACTTGCATACTTGAAAATCATACAATAAAACCAACACATGAATAGCATTTTTCCCCTATAGTAACTAATAGTAAGAATTATTAAAAAGAATGAGCAATAAGGACTGCCAAGGTTGATACCATCAATGCCAACATTCCATACACTCAAAATTTCATTCCCTCCTGAAGGAAAGAATGCACACAAGTCAAATGAGGGTCAAAGGAGGATACGTATGTATATTCTCATATTTTCCAAATCAAGATCTCATTCAGCAAACATTACCCAGGCGAAATTTTAAAGGAGTTCCATCAATATTTGAGTCAAAAACCTCTCTACTATTCAATTTTCCAGTGTAACGAATGCTTACCTAAAAGCAGATATAAGTTAATTAAGCCAATAAACATTGGATGGAAATTGTCCAGAAGAATTCTAAACATCGATGCTGATCAATACTTCAACATAGAGGTCAGCTTGATTAAAGCCTAAGTTAAGCAATGGAACTATAGCTGTCCAACTATAACCATTGAGTTATAAATATTTTTTAGCTTTATCTACCTCATTTTCATGGAAAGGAACTAATGGTTTCATGGAAATATGATAATGATAAATATGTTGCCAAAGCGATCATATTTAAGTTAGTATAAAAGTCTCAGAGAAATTTAACAAACTATCAAGGAAATTTTTATCTAGGACAATGATTCAAAAATTAGGCCACATTTCCTTGTAAGAAAGACATACAACACTTTATCATTACTTGGAGGGTATTTTTATAGTGAAAGGAAACATCTTTAACAAAAGATTGCTTAGAACTCATCATCGTCCTCTTTAGCTATGTGCTTAGCAAGCTCCTGCTACTTTCTCTCCCTTCTCTTCTCAGCACTTTCCTTCTCCTTTTAGGAATTTAGAGCAAACCTAAGTGCACGTAGAACCTCATTATATATGTTAAGGCGGAAGACAATTCGCAGGTTAAAGGTAATATGTAGTTCGTTTGTGGAATATATGTCCCTTATCTCCTTAGATACCATTCATCTGTGGTTCAATATGTTCACAAACAAACATCCTAAGATAGAACAACCTTAATATATTCAAACATTCAGAATATTAATGTAGCATAAATAAACAATGTCAACATCCAGAAAGCAATTTTAGGCCTACAATTTAAGAAAAAAGAAAAATGTCAATGTTAATAAGCAAATGTATGCCTCCAAGAATTTGTTCAAGATAAAGTGTTGAAGAACAATTTTGGCATAGAAATTTAGTGTTAAAAAAACTAGTTTTTAGTACAATTCATAAGTATTTATACGTCCAACACCTTATTGCTATGAATAGGTCTTGATCACCATATAGATACACTATAACTTCATAAGCATAAGTATGTTGTATACAAGAGATTATATTTTCTTACAGTTAAAAAGTGAAAACTTACCTAATGGTTTAAATGAGCTTCAAACTATAGGGCCTTTGATCTCAGCTTCTCTGGCCTAATCATGTAAATTGTAATGCAGATAATTGCAAAGCAACATGTTAAGAAGTGCCTCTTGCACCAAAAAGTTATTCTGATCATGAGATTTCAACAACATTCAAGAATAAAGTTTATAACTCAATAAGTATCTAGCCCAGCTCAATATGACACAATGTCGCAATTCGGTGAAGAGCAAGGAGGTTATTATTGTTGAAATAATTTTAAGAATTAGATTAAAAATTAAGGATAATAAGCAAGGTATCAAGACACGTTCGTGCTTCTCCACAAGGTTTAAATTCTTAGTAGCACGTAATAGAAGAAATAAGGACTTAATAGAAGAAATAAGTAAAAATCCTTCCGCTCAAATAAAAACATTCTTCTGCCATATATGACAAATGTTAAATTCAAAGGAATATAGGAAAATCAACCCTCTAATCTCAACAAGATCCCCAATGAGTTTATAGCTAAGAGAGTAATAAAAGTAGAGCTTTGATGCAAAATGTCAACAGTTATCCTATTCATGGTTTTCAAAAGTTAGAATGCAGATTAATGAGAGGGATTGAAGTGATCGATAATGATGATGAGTGAAAAGGCAAGACGTTGAATTGAAAAAGAAAGAAGGTAAATATTTGGGGATCTAAGGTTTTGAGTAAAAATGTAAAATAATTTTCTTTTTTTAAATTCACTTGTGTTTTTTACGTGGCATCAGAAATCCACTTGGCTTCTTCAATTTGACTTAATGGTGCGTGTATGGCACTACTAGATTTCCATCCAAAATAGCCTAACATTGAACAAACTCGATAATGTTTAGACCTTAATTGAGTAGGATAAAATGTTTGGCCTTAAACTGATAACATCAAAAGAAATTTTGGCCTAAATTTGGGAATTTAGCCTAAAAATACAACTATAATAACTTCAAGCACAAATGATAAAGTGTCCTTGATCTACACAACCAGTGAATGCCTTCATATCAGCGATTTAGATTCTGAGTAGTTTGTTGATATAGGGGCCTCCTATTATTGTGTTCCAAAAAGGAAGTAATTCTCTAATTATAGGAGCGATAATTTTGGAAATCTAAAGATGGGTAATCAACGTTTTACTAATATTTTCAATATGGGTGACATTCGAGTTCAAACAAATGTTGAATGTTTGTTGACTTTAAGAGATATACAACATATTCCCAACTTCCACCTAAATTTACTCAATCTTGAAGTGTATTAGCACAATTTGGGGATGGAAAGTGGGAGCTATCAAAAGGAGTGATGATAGTTACCTGTGAAGAGTTGTGTTGCACATTATGCAAAACTCACCTGAAGGTATATAGTAAAAAAGCATACATAGTTGAGAAAAACACTTCTCTTATATGTGGCATCGATGATCAAGGCATGTGAATGAAAAAAGGGGTCCAAATAATGGCCGATAAATCTTTTATTTTGGAAAATACTTCCATCTTTCTTTATCCATGTGATCATTGTTTGACAGGAAAGTATCATAGAGTCTTTTTCAATAGGAGATCTATAAGGAAAATGATTAAGCTATGGATGATATAGTTAAATGTTTGTTATCCTATTGAAGAAGAGTTATTAGGAGGCAACAAATACTTTGCTAAAGAAAAAGAGCAAAGTCTTTGAAGTTTTCCAAAAAATTTCATGCCATGATAAAAAAAAGAATAGAGAAAAAGTTGAAGTGTTCTAGAACCAACAACGGAGGGAAGTAAATCTCTATAGAGTTTGAAAATTATTGCATGAGGCATAGTGTGTAACATCTTGTTATCACATGTTCAGTGTTAGGACCCTAGAATACAATACACGAGAGATTAATGAGAAGTTAGAAAGTGCATTTCATGTTCATGCATAATTTGACATACACACACATGTGAATATTAATGTTTGCACATTAAAATGATTGTACATACATTCATTGGCATTTTCCAGGTATAACTGATTTATAAATGTGATTTGATATGAATTGTGGTTTATATGTATTGAAAATTGAATTGGTGTGTATAGGTATTGATTTAGAAATTTTGGTGAACTTCAGAATATTATTGAATTTTTAGGTAAATTTTGAACTAAGAAAAATGCAAAGTGGTAGGACATTTGATAAATGGAAGTAGAATTAAGAGTCAAATGATAGTGAAAATTTTTATAAATGACAATTGGAGTTAATGACCTATGTCATCGAAATTTGGAGATAATTGGAGTAGAAAAAGGAGTTGATTGGACTAGTTAAATGAGAGAACCTAGTTTAAACCTATAGGGATTGGACATGTGGCAAGTGACAAATGTCAGTTGCCAAACCATGTCCTTAGCCCATGATGGTTTTAATTAATTAGAAGACAAGAAGAAAAGTCTTCTTCTTCTCATCCTTCATAAATTTTTCTCACCAATCTCTATTCACGTTGAACCTATCCCTCTCATCTTGCTCTCTTTTTCATTTCTCACCAAAGACCCAACCCTACTGCTTTGAAGGATGATGTACATGGGTAGTATGGAGAGCTTAGGTTAAGTGAGATCTTGAAGAGTTTGAAGATTTTAAAGTTAAATCAAGTTAGTTATGCTTTAATCTTCATGGGTATTGTTAAATGGAATATGTATGATGAGAAATTTGATGATTGATCATGTGTTTTTATATATGTGTTTTAATGTCGGTGTAGTGTAGTGATAAAGAGATCATGCTTTAAATTGTAGTGAGTTAATGTTATTCATGAATTGTTTGTTAAATGAATCAATTATGAAAATGAATTAAGAGATGAATGAGTATGAACAAGGAAGTTGAAGTATGATGATGAGTGTGTGGATAAAGAGATAAACAGAGTTATGTCTTACTTTATGTTAAGATGAATGATAATGTCAGACCCCGTTTTTGGAGTCCGACTCGAACTTGCTTACTTACTTGCTCTGATACCATAATTTGTCGGACCCCATTTCTGGAGTCCCACTCCCTTCATGCTTCATGCTCTGATACCACATTTGTCAGATCCCACTTTCGGGAGTCCGACTCGGTCTTACTTTCATACTCTGATACCATAATCTGTCGGGCCCTGATTCTGAAACCTAACTCCTCATACATAATTATTCATGTTTTCTTTGATACCATACTTGTTACTTTCATGCATACAGAATATCTTACTACGTAAGTTATCTTCCAGAAATAACACCTTGATCACTTTCGGATTATCTTCTCAAAACTCCCCTTTATTAGTTTCAGCTCTTCAATCTCTAAAACTTTCATGAAGACCTCGAAGGTCGACTTTATCTTCTAAAGGGTCTATTATTATTTTTATCGTCTCATTTCTTACGTCTCATTTTCGGCTTTCCTTCGTCTCATTTCTGTCTATTTCGTAGTCTGTGAACAGTAACACAGATGATATCTTATAAAATTCATAACTTTCTCTAGCGTAATCGGTTCGGGGTATTCTCTATATGGTTTGAAAGATAATTTCAAGCTCCAAATATTCCATGAAGACCTCGAAGGTCGATTCTAACTCCTGAGGGTTCAACATTGGGACAGAAGATACAAGGTGAACAGGAACACATAAGATGCACTTTGCTCCAATACTTCTTAACTCCTTATAATCCCTAGTCTTTAATCTATCCTTTGTGTTCTATCCTTTAAGGTTGACTTTTATCTTTTGGGTTGACCCTCTATCGACGGAGAATCTATCATCTGAGGTTTGTGAACAGTGACACAGAGGATATGAGTCTCTGTGTTCGGGTTAATCTATGAGCAGTAACAAAGACGATACGTGTCTTCTGTGTTCTACCGCATCTGTGAACAGTAACACAAATGATACATGTCCTCTTTATTTCAATTTGTCTGTGTACAGTAACATAGACGATACGTGTCCTCTTTATTTCAATTCATCTGTGTACAGTAACACAGAAGATACGTGTCCTCTTTATTTCAATTCGTTTGTGTACAGTAATACAGACGATACTTATCCTCTTTATTTTCATTCGTCTATGTACAGTAACACAGAAGATAGGTGTCCTCTTTATTTTCATTCATCTGTGTACAGTAACACAGACGATAGCGCTATCAATAACACAGACGAAGTCCCTTCGTCTGTGTACAGTAGCATAGATGATTCTATCCTCTATGCTCT
>JANZXR010097756.1:0-10086 GCA_027575705.1 Erythroxylum echinodendron
TATTTTTCTTTCATAAAATCAGTTTAAAGATACACTCATAGTTTTGTTGTTTATCGCTAAGTATGTTCATGTGTTAAGTGTCTCTTCTTGATCTACACAATTTACAAGTCGTTTAATTTATCAAGATGACATATTATAAGGTTGGCTATTTTGTGATTAAATTAGTTTAGGTCAATAGCTATAAGTACTAATAATTATATTAGTTTTAATTTGCTTAAATAATCTTGAAAATGAATATTTAATTTCTATCATGATATTTTTTGTATAATTTAGTCATATCATTGAGTCAGAAGTGAATTCTTTCCAAGAATTTTAGTATCGCATTAAAATATTGATAAAAAGTATTTGAATAAGTGAAAATAAATAAAATTTTCGTTGGCTTTAACCTAAGTGAAAAGCTTGAAAGTTAAAAAATAGTGTTAGTAGCTAATAGTGACTAAACTAAGTAATCTGAATTACTTATGATAAGATGTTTTCTTTCATTTTAAAAGTTTAGGTGAATTTTCTAACAAGCCTTTGAATTCTCCTTCGTAAATTCAAATTTAACTTTTTATTTGTCTATTTATTCGAGTTATTAAAATGTTTAAAAGTTACAACATCTTTCTCATATATGTCTACTTTATGCATTAGTTTGAAATTTATAAATTAAGTTGATGTTTGAAGGATTTATTGGTTAATTTGAATTAATTTATGAATTAGTATAAATATAAATGCCTAATTAATTGATGAATGATGCAGCTAAGTGTCTACATTATTAACTTCCTATTTCTTTATGTTTTGTCATTGTAATATCCTCTATAAGGATTGTTTGTATCATTAAATTCTTTTTGGAATGAATTATTTAATTTTAAAAAACAACAAAATCCATTATGGATAACCTTGATTATTTCAATTGATTTGTTGAATTATTTCCTTAAAGGACTACCTTTTTAAGTTAAGAGTCATGGAATTGATTTGCTTGAGGATAATCAAAAAGGTTAAGTGTAAGTATAACATATTTTCTTAAGTATTTTGCTTGATTTTAATGCTAAATTACTTTGTTTTAGTTAGTTTTTGATATCTTTTTAAGTAATTATGAAAACTAGACCTTAGAATTTTATTATTCAAGAAATAAAAGCAATTCCATGTAAAAACATAAAATAATTTTCATTTTTTTGAAGAATATGGTATTAGCCCACACTTATCTGCTAGCTTAAAATAATTTGCAATTCTTGGAAGAATATGGTATAGCCCATGCTTATCTTTTAGCTCATACCTTGAAACGATCAATTACAATAAGTGATACAACTTAAGCCATGAATGTATAGGAGACTATAAGCAAGTTAGAGGAGAAACATGAAAATCTATGATTAGGTGACACAATCATGCTAGAAGCTATGTATTCACGTAAAAGAAAATAGTAAGATCCATGGCTTTGAAACACCTTTTAAGAGGTCGTGTCTATCACCTAGATTGATAAGTGAGGCCCATAATCTAGACCACAACTATCAGGTAGACCACGTCCTAGGCGGATTAAGACATACTTAAGGGTTAAATTTCTAATTTTTAGAGAAAACATGTCGAAGAAACATCCTTTAATCTCTAAAAGCTACAACTAGTCACCAGAAGGATTCTCTAGCACTTAGGAGATCAATTTTAAGCTTTTTGTTTTCACAAGAGAATCGAGATATAGAAATTAGATTAACAGATCAAGTTATTTTCAAAAATTAAGAGCTCATGTATAAATATTTCTATCATTACTTCTCTATTTTTTCATTTGATTTCATTGTTTTGAACATGTTTCATGCTAATTACTTTCTTTATATTTAGATAGGTAAAGGCTTGAGATTTATTTTTGTATAGATTAATATAATTTAATTTATGATATGTGTGATATTTTCGTAGCCACCAGTGTTAGTCTTAATGTTAATTTATTTATACTTGTATCTAAATTTGATCTTAGTTTACCTACGGATGACTTGAGAGAGTCTCCTTATGAGTGGACTGTGGCTTAGGTAGAGGGGTTTAAATGAAATGCTCAAGGGAGACAACGTGATATTCTTGATATTAGGATGACCCTTTTCATAGAATTTTACATAGTGTAATGCATTCAAAAAGGTATTAACAATGGTAGAGATATAAATTAACCAACCATAGAGTATACGGTTATAAATCGAGATAGTTTAATTTTAACGTCTAGGAAGTTTTAATTTTAATGTCTAGGAAGTTTCTTTAGTGTAGAGAATATATCCAATTTAGGTTAATTAAATCATGAAATTGGAAGTACTACAAAAGAAAGTACTAATCTAAAAATAGCTGCATTTTCTTTTGATCAATTCTCGTACCATTTATTTCTTTGGCCATTGTCTAAGTCTAAGTACATTAGGTATAGGTATAGGTATAGGTATAGATATATTTTATTTTTCTTTATTCAAAAATTTATAAAAATCAATTTTCTGTTTATTATCCTTATAATAGTTAATAATTTTAGGCTTTCTATCTGCATTGCTTATTTGTGGATTTCGACCCCTACTTATCATTATATTGCTTACCAATAAAAAGCAACAAAAGTACATATCAACATTACATTAACTACCATAGATAAATAGAAGCCCTTTTAAATCTTTCTTGATAGTGGAGAGTAGCCACAAACCTTTATTTAATAAAAAAAGCATAAGGAACGACCCTCAAATTGAACCTTACAACTTCAATAAATCTTGTTTAGTCACTTTAATGCTCTAGCTGACAATTAATTCACAAAAAAGTTCTTCAAGACTCTCTTAAATATATTTTTAATAATAAAATTTCATAAAATTATCCAACAACTAGAAAATCAATTATTTATACCATACAATACTTTAAATATTCATTAGAGATATAAAATTAAACACTATAACAACTAGTCTTTAGGTAAGATCAACTAGCTATGTACTCAATTTCAGATATATAGAATTCCTCTAATTAGACTATCCACCCTTCTAGCAACTTTTAGAAATAACCATCTACTAATTGATATTAGCCAGTCGATAATAGTTAGTTGAATATCTAGTCAGTTGTAATGTAACCATTCTATAACTTTTTGACATCTTGTCAGTCTAAACAAACCCTAACTAAAATCAAAATTTGAAAACACTTTGAAACGTTATTTTTTAACACTTTAAGTTTTTCAAGAACATAAAAAACCACATACTAATAAAATATTAATTTTCATCACTTTTGAAAAGTTATGGAAATTTGCTTTCAAGTTTAAGAGGCTTTTTAAAATACAAATCTGAGTATCAATTCCTCTTAATAAAAGAAAAAAAAATCATGCATTAAAATCTAATATGAGATTTTTATCCATAAAGGGCCCATAAAGAATCAAAACGACTAAGTTAAGGGTGTAAAGTATATTACATTGATATTAGAAAATAAAAATCTTCAATCTTCCTGTTTGGCTTCACAAGTCTCCTGATACTTGATTTACCTACATAATATATCTTTTGGATCAATTGATTCAGATTCTCAAATAATTTCTTTTTCATTATTTGAATCACCAAAAAAATATTAGTAAAAAATGTTTTTTGTTATCATCAAAATAAGCATTTTTTTATCGATTTATTGGAGGAACTCTATTGTCAATAATTTACTTTCCCTATAGCATAAACTTATGGGGGTTCTTTAGTGTTGATTATTGATGCTTTTTTCAATGTACTCCTTTTGCTTTATTAACATGCTATAATTTTTCTAATTTTTATTTACTGTTCTTGCTCAATTGACTTATTAGAGGTTCTTCAGTTTCTATTATCTACTTTCCATGCATTTTTTCTATTTTAACAACCTATTATATGTTTGTAATGTTGATTATTTATTTTTTCGTACCCATCAGTCTGTTAAAGGGTCTAAATGTTGATAATTTACGTTTTCATAAATTTAATTTTTCTACTTTATTGACCTTATTGAGGTTTTCTAATGTCATTTACTTACTTTTCTTATATTTACTTTTCCCACTCGATTAAGCTATTTCTCCTTTATCATTTACTTTTTGTGCATTCACTTTTTTGCTTTATCATCATGTTGTGGGTTCTCCAGTGTTGAAAGAATTTAACATTGAATTTCATATGACATATTGTTTCATATACAAAATTAAGGCTACAACATTAATAATAAAGGGGACACGATTGTTTATAAAAGTATGAACACTTATAATTTTCTCACTTTTATAAAATAAGAATTATAAAGGGACAAAATTGTAGACACTTAATTTTGTCTTATTTATTTTCTTTTATTTTCAAATTTTTTTTTGTAAAATTAAGGAAATGAAAATTCATTTTCAATTATCGGACTTATGTTTATATTGTCCCAAATTTATTTTTCATAGTCTTTCCTTTGCATTTTCTTAATTTTTATCACCTTGCATTCGTTTAAATTATTTATTAATTAATTCATATTCAAATTGTTTAATGGTGTTCTAATTTATGATTGATTTTCTAGGGATTAACTTTACATTTTAGGATATTTCAGGTTATCATTTTTCTGGACCTTTTTAGGCAAATTACAGAGATAAACTATTGGGGGACAAAGATAATATGAGAAAAAGTTTGGATTGTTAAGTTCAAAGACAAGTGTGTAGGGTTGATTTACAAACAAGGCGGACTGGTTCGTAAATAAAAGAAAGAAAATGGTGTAGCAAGAAATAATTTAAAATGTATAAATGGAACAACTAAATGACATATCAATTATATTAAAATACAAAGTAAAACATTAAGAGATGAAGTGTTACATTGTTCCAAAATTTTGGCTAGAGGTGTCAAAAATGGTAAAATTGGCAAAAAAATCATGAAGACAAAATCATACACTTAAGAGAAAAAACAATAACATAGAAAACAAAACAATAGTGAAGGTGTTGTACACCCTAACTAACTTGGCTGAGTGGTTACCTAGGTTTGCAAAATTTTTACAATTTAAGGAGTTCAAAAAGGAATAAACTTGGGTTTGAATTTAAAAGTAGGATGAAGAATTGAAATAAAACACATGATTGAATAAATTGGAGTTTATGGTCTTACAAAATGTCAAGAATTGAGTTTTAGAGCTTTGTAAGGTTATCTTAAGGAGTTAAATGGAGAAAATGTGTAGAGTTAAGTATTAGGGCTTGAAACAAAAATAGAAATGCCTAGAGTTGGCTCTTGAGGCTTTAAAAATGAAAAATACCTAAAGTGATGTCAAAGGGCTTGGAATTAAAATATAAATGTCTAAGTCTAGGTCTAGGTCTATGTCTTAGGACTTTATAAAGGAGAAAATTCCTAAAATAATGTCTTAAGACTTGAAATTAAAATAGAAATGCCTAGAAATAGGTCTTAGGACTTTAAAATGGAGAAAATATATATAGTGACGTCTTAGGGCTTAAAATTAAAATTAAAGTAAATAGTTGAAAACCTAGGAGTGTATGGTCTTATGTAAAGTTTCCTTTGAAAAGCAGTTGAATTAATTAAAAGAAGGCTCTTATACAAAAATTAGTTTGTATCAAGGAACTGCAAAAGAAGTGGTACAAACAATTCAACTTTGCAATCTGCTTTTCCGCAAGTCATGGTCTAACCTAAAGTTTGAAAATTAAAATTGAAAACCTAGAAAGGATTTTAAGATTTAAAATAAAGAAAATTCATAGAATGGATCATAGTTCTTGAAAATAAAAGAAAGTACTAAAGTTGAGTCCTAAGGCTTAGAATAAAATGAAATGCCTAAAATGGGTCATAGGTTTTGAAGTTAAAATGAAATGCCTAAAGTTAGGTCCTAAGATTTGGAAAATGAAAGGAAATGATTTAAGTTGGATAGTAGGGTTCTGAAATGGATAAGCAATGCCTCAACTTTATCTTAGGGCTTAAAATAAAATTAATATGCCATAAACATTTGTAAACTAGGTTTTTATTCCCATGTTTAGTGCATTTTGCTTGTTATTTGAGAGTTTTGTATTGTTTTTCATATTTATTTCACTTCAGTGTGTCTTTAGGTCTTAATTGCCTTTATCAATCAAAAGAAGAGGAAATTAGGAGGAATCAGAGCAAAAAATGAAAAAATTTGAGGTATTGTAGAGATATACAGTCATGTGAATAATATACACGATAGTGTAGAGATTTTAATTCACTATGAATGTGTAAAGCTTTGAAGATGTTGTTTTGCCCATGTGAAGATACATGCTTTTGTAAGTAATGTTTACGGATGTGTCCCATTCCTTTATAAGCTCCTAAAAATTTGTAAATCTATGATTTTGAGATGTTTTTGAGAAATATGGTCCCTAACACGACCGTATGGCCATGTATATTATAGAAACCCTAATTTTGCACTATAAAAGTCAATTATGAAGAGGAGACGAAGAGGAGGCAGTTAGAGACAGAGTCACAGGCGAATTTAAAGTTTAATACATAATTTTGAACCTAAGACAGAGAAAACACGAAGATTACTTCAGAGATCTGATAAAGAACAACTTTTAATTAACGTTTCAAGTGGATTATATTAGAGAAAAAGGGATACATACATACATACATACCTACATACATACAGACATACATACACACACACACACACACACACACACACACACACACATACACACACATATATATACATATATATGTATGTATGTATTAGGGATTCTTTTCTTTTTAATTAAACTTCTGAACTTTTATTGTTTGTTTTGTTTTCTATATTTATGAACTAAGTTTGTTTAGTTCCTAGTTATGCTAAACCTTAAGTTGGGATGGATGTTGTGATTTGATTTTTTATTTAATGTTATTTGATTGATTAATTTATTGATTAAAATTTAGTTATGTTTTTTAGTTATTGAATTAATATTTTTTAGATATTATTTCAATGTTTGATTTCATATGATGTAGATTGAGAAATCCTCTGGTATGAATATTTATTATTTCCTCACAATGTATTTCATTTTAGGTATAATGACAAGAAGAATAAAGGCAATGCAATAATGAAGGGAAAAGGAGGCATTTAGAAAAAAGATAAAGAGGTGAAGGGTCATTTAAAGACTCGAGTGAAGCTTACCTATCTACACATCTACTAGTGTGATATGAGATACTATATTTAATGTCGGGGCCTATGAGGAGCAATTTCAAAGGCTTAAAGATAAGAAGTTTAGGACCGACAGATGTATAGGTTGGGAGGCGCCAAAGATATTGACTTAGCCCAATATGTTTATAATTTTATCAATGTTAAAGTATGGTCCCAGTTTTTCAAGATCTTAAAGCCCATATATTAGGAATTTACACTTGAGGTGTGCTCTATTTGTTGTGGAAAAGGGTCGCTACCATTAGAACTGACCAAACACGCTCCAATTTTAGATGCTCAGAGAAATGACAAGGATGAGTTGCATGGATTTATCTATAATGATGCGGCTGTACGATGAGGAGCTTTTGGAGACACAAAAGTATGTAGCCCTACGGATAGATTTTCTTTATGGGATAGATGCTTGAAACTTATGGCATAACATCAACAAGAAGGAAAATTATGACCTTAGCAAATTCAAAAGCTTTTACCCCATGAAATCCTGCATTCAAGTGCATTTATAGGATTATGAATCATACACTGAGTGGGCAGGGTGACAACTTCGTCATAGTAGGAAACTTGGGGGTATTTTATTTATAGAGCAGGAGTGAGAGGATGCTGATACACTTAAAGTATGGCTTATCCTAGTGTTTTTATATTAAAATGAGGAGAAAGAGATGGGGATGATATGTATTAAGCCTTACATCTCACAATTGCCGATGATGATGGGAGTTGTTAGACAATTAACACTGGTTTCCCTTAACATAGACATAATGAAGAAATGGGAGATATTTATCGATTGGTAGGAGAGTTGGATGAGTAGGCAGTTATAGGAGTAGAAAAGGATTGCCCCAACATATCAAAGCAGCCATTGAGACATAACTGATCACTGCTATAGACAGAAGGAGAAAACCATCAGGAGGATTTTGATTTATCAGATACTGCGGGATCCCTCAGGATGTTGGTACGACTTAGACACTAGGACCATCTGAAGATTGCTCAAATGAAGAAGTATGTGGGGTCCATCCTAGGAGTCCAATGCACCATATGAGTGAACTAACAGGAGTTGATGGAGCAGATGGCGAGATTAGAGGCTTATAATAGATGGATAGAGGAGGTTACGATGTAAATGGCAAGATATTTTGGGATTTTCGTACCATCTCCACCATGTAGAGCGATCGCATCATCTTCATCTTCGCAGCCACAAAATGCTCAGAGACCCAATGATCCTCTACCAACTGACATACCAAACTCATTGAAGAATTGACAATTACAAAGGATTTCTGGGATGCTAGATTATGGTTTTCTTTTAATTCTTTTATTTTTCATCTATATTATTTATGTATTTTTCTTATTTTGTTTTTTCATGTTATAATTATCAAGGACTTAACCTTGCTAAAATTTATTATTGCTCTGTTATTTTATTTTATTTCATTATTGTTTTTTATTTCAATTTTCTTTTACCTTTTTATCCCCTTTTGTTTCTCTTTTGTGAGGATGAATATACATAATACCATATGTAATCCTCACTAAATTCAGAATTTGTAATTAATATTATTTAGGGAAGTACCAAAATATTCCTTTCTCTTTTTTTCATGTTTTCATTGATATTATATTTTTCTATGCTTTTATTGTATACATTGAAGATAATTTATAATCTGAAGTATAAGGAAGGGGTTAATGGAAATTAAAAAAAAATTCAATTCTCTTAAGTTTATTATAATTTTTATTATTTATTCTTATTAACAATTATTCCAATTTAGTTAAAATCTGCTCTAAATACTTTCGGTTATTATTAATTATTGAATTAAATTAGTTTACAAAAGGATGAAAGTTAGAATGGAATTGTTTTTATATCCCATAGTTTGAGAAATCATTTAGATAGTTAATTTGCATGAAAAGTGGATATTGTTTACGCATATGATGCTCATATTCATTATAATGCTCTCTAACCTCTTAGGACTCTTAGCAATTCTCATATACCTAAGCTTCCTTCTTTAACTCATATATGGACTATTTGTCTTTAAAAAAACCCTAAAATAATAATTAAAAATAAAAATAAAATATTTATAATGAAAAATAATAATAACATTGTTGGCCACTTTAACATATTAGTTGACTAATTTGGCTCACTGGTCAGTAACATAAACATAATGGTGAACCAATGTGCCATATTGATAAACTAATATATTAACCAATGTGATATACTATTCGACTAATATATTGACCAATGTGGTTACAAACTCATCGTGTAAATTTTTCTTTATTTGAAAAGGCATTTATCGACCACACATCTATATTGGTCTAACATTATAACTAAAAATGTTACATTGATGGACCACTAACCTAGATTAATCGATTCAAAACTTCTACAATTCTTTCAAAGGTTAAAACACACTCATTTGATGAAAACTTCATATATAATTATTTTAAAAGTTTCCTAAAGCTTTTCTTAAGATTAGGATATTTTCTTTAAAAATTAAATCAAATTTCCTCTTAAATTTAAAAGGATTTATGCATTATGCTTATATATGGAAATGATCATATAATGGTTAAGTCCCTAATTCATTGACATTACGAAGATAATAATGATTTGCTTAAATCTTGATATACTTGAATCTTCCTTATTCTTAGTTCTTCATTTGAATTTCCTTTAGGCACTCCTAAATTGCACATATTCTCCACTTTGTTCATTTTTTTGTCCTTTGATTGCCCCATTTTGAAATTGACTCATTTACTCACTTATGCTTATGTTAAACTTTATCTTTCATATATTGCTTCATGTTATTGTAATATAGTACTAATATCACCAAATGCAAATTCATTAGTAGCAATATTTATTATGTAACACCCCACTCCCGCTGGATCCGAACCCGATATCGACGGTGATATCCGAGTCCGTGCCCCGCAAGGGTGGTGTGCCACATCACTAAACAATCAAACAGTCGATATTTTTTTTTCCTTCAAACCATAACATAAAGAACAGAAAATCAGCAACCAAAACGTTCCACTTTGTTTTATAATCATTTGATACAAACAATGAAATCAACAGAACTTTTATTAGCCACTTGG
>JANZXR010097767.1:0-10085 GCA_027575705.1 Erythroxylum echinodendron
GTAGTGATTGCACGTAGCGCTCCCTTATCTTAGGATATGTGTCGGAATGACCTACGGGCGTCCCGGTGCGTACTCTAGGGTAATGGGGTGTTACACAAATAACCCGCAAGATGTTTTGTTTCATACAACGTCATTTTCCACAACCCACACGATAATGCATGAAGATTCGAAACTGGCTGGTTCTATCATCCCCTAAAGTTGAACCTAACATTTTTGGAATTAGGATTGTCTCATTGTAGGAAGTTTCTGAAGCAATTCCATTCTCGCAGTTTTTACTTTGATTTTTTTGGTGAGTTGATTCTTATCAACTTCTATGATTCTTTTTGTTATTTATTTTATAGTATGTTATTGGTGTCTTCATTATTGTTGGGTATTTATGAATTTATTTGGTTTCCTTTGAATGCTAAAATCATATATGAACGTTCTTTGCTTTATGTTTAGTACTGAATTATGTTTGTTAGAAACATGCTTAATCCTTAAACTTTTGGGCTATCTTCATCGTGCTTAACATCTTAACACCATTTGGAATGGAGATTTGTATTATTTTATAGGAATTATGTGGTTCCTAATTATGATGTCAAAAGTATTAGGGCTAATGTTAAATTAAAAGAGTAATTTTGATAGAGTTTCTGAAATAAAGTTAGCACTTCTAAAGGAAAAGCCCATACTCCTAAAGTTAGTACTGTTGAATTGTTTACTTACTTAGGTTGTTTGTCCATTCGGGACTTAATTGTCTTTTGTTTTTGAAATATTTTTCTTTTTTTGTTTCCCTGGTGACTTATACTGATGGTAATCTATACTATCATTATACAATTAAGTTCTAGACTAGTTTGATGGCACTATTATAACTTATAAAGGTAATAACCTTCAATTGAAAATTTGGGTCTACTAGGATATGGATAAAGGATCTCTCATAAAGAAGTCCTTCTCATTTTCTTATTTCTTTTGTGCATTATCCTTCAAGTATTATGTCTTATATTTAGCCTAAACTTTTAATACATAGTACTTCCCTCCTAGTTATTTAGCCTAAACTTCCTATTATTGAGCATAAATATTTTCTTATAATAGCTTATTTGATTAATTTATGTACTTGTTTTTTCCTTTTTTGTGTACTTATTTGCTTATTTATCTTTTGTTTCTTCTCTTTACCTTATTCTATATTTGTTACATTATTTATTTTTGTACATATTTTATTTTTATTTATCTATAGTTATTTTATTTTATTGTTATTATCTTGTTTTTTTTTGTTTTTGTTTTTATTTTTAATTATTATTATTTTATTATTTAATATATATGTTCTTTTTTTTATTTATCAAAAAATAGCATCCTTACTAGTTAGGGTAAGGCCATGTATTATTGGACCTCCCCAGATCTTGCATATCAGCAGGACTCTCACTAGGTGTTGTTATTGTTGTTGTATATCTAGACTGAAGATTAAGATGATGAGCTTAAATGAATGATGGTTTGTTATTACCTAGCAATGATGTACTAGTTAGTGATTATGTAATGGTCTAGTTGAATCTAGGTTCATATGCAATCAAAATCTTTTCCAATTCTTTACATATTCTTCTATGTTTACAATATGATCAATTTGCATTATCTTCTTAATCCTATATAACCTAATAATGATAAACAACTAGTTTTATCACAACCACCAATTTCAATCAATGTAAATTATTAAAGAAACTCATAGAACATTTGCATAATTACCTAAATTAGTAACATATTGAATTTGCAAATATTCGGTATTATAATTGCATAATGTGACCTTTTTCTTTAGATTCTATTTAAAGGCTGGTAAATACTTCAGATTCCAGAATTAGGTTTAGGTAACTTTTTAGAGGATGCTTCAAGGTTAAACTAGAAATGGGAAATGAAGGCGGAGAGAAACATTGTTTTAGTTGTAAGGTAAATGAGATTACATTGATTAATTTTTAAACCTAATGGTAAGAGGTTTGGGCATGGAGAAGTGTGAGATTTACCTATAAATTCCCATATGAATTCTTTGAAGATTGTTTGACGCCTTTACAAAATGACAATGATACGAAAAGCTTGATTGATGGAATATAAACGAGAAAAATAAAGATAATAGAGGTGTTCATAGAAGAGGAGTACCCTAAGTTAAGCCAACTTATTAACCCAGAGGTTGATATTCCAATTGAGGAAATTGGGGATGATGATTAAAAGGAAGGTTTTACCATCACCTACAGATACATCAATTCCAGCACCCAAAAATGCACCCTCAAATCCACCCATTCTAGCAGCTTCTGAAGTTGAGCATGGATATAAAGCATCAAATGATTCAGATGACCCATCATACCTTGAATGCCAATCAATAGATATTAATGACTTAGGATATTCAAGTTAAGATATTCCTAATGACATTCAGGGATGTTGTAGAAAAGAAGGCTTACCTAATATAAGTGAGTGGTGTACTAATATAGAGAATATTGACTTAGTTGATGATGAGGTTGATTTCGATGATATTGGTAGCCTAGAAAGAAATTAGGACAAGGAGAGGAAGAAGAAGCCTAAATTTCTATACTTTTGCTCTTTTAGTTTAGATGATGAAAGACTTGTTTTAAAGTAAGGAATGATATTTGATTATGTTGCAACATTTAGAAAGGCTTTACTATACATGAGTGTTCAAACAGGATTTGACTATATTTTTATAAAGAATGAAAGGCCAGTAATTGCTAATATATGCAAGAAGAAATGTGGATGGAGAAAACATCAAAGCCATACAAAAGACAAAGTTACATTTCATATTAAGATATTTCACGATTTTATTCTTGGAAAAGATCATTTGATAGTAAAAAAGCTTATTACAAATGAGTTGCTAATAGGTATTTAGCACACCTCAGAGATTGTCCTAGTTGGCATAAAAATGGGCTAAAATAAGTTTTTTTAAAAGATTAATAGCAAGAGAACACATGCATCAAAGCATATAGAGCTAAGAGGTATGCTTTGTATTTGTTGTTTAAAGACGAAAGGGCATAATATAAAAAGTTAAGAGGGTATTTTTTGGTGGTGATGGAAAACAATAAGGGCAAGTTTTTATATATCATATCTCCTAAAGATGTGTTTGAATCATGCTACATATGCCTTGAACAAGTAAAATCTAGGATTGTTAATGCTTGTAGACTAATAATATACATTGATCGTTGTCATTTGAAGAAAAGCTATGCTAGGCAACTATTGGTAGCCATTGTAAGGGACTTAAATGATAATACATTTCCAATGCTTTAGGCTATTGTATGAGTTGGGAACAAAAAAAGCTAGAAATATTTTTTTGGGATGCTTACTAGATGATATTGGCATTGATTGATCATAAGTGTTCATCAGAGATAGATAAAAGGCAACATAATGAAATATTCTTAATGTAAATTTCATATTTCCCCTTCTTTCTTACTGATCATATTTCTATCATATGATGCAAGGTCTATAACAACTATTTAAGTATGAGTATGCACATTTTGATTATCGTTATCCCTTTAGGCATTTATGGGAAAATATACAAAGATAGTATAAATATTCAATCGTTTACAGTGACCAAATATGGAGTATTGCTTCATATTGTACACAACAAGGCTATAAGAATAAATGAGCAAGATGCAGAGCATAACAAGAATGCACATGATTGATTAGGAAATATTCCTTAGAGGAGATGGTGTAGACATTCATTTGACAGATGATGCAATAATGATTTATTGTTAGAAAACACAATATAGTTTGTCAATGCATATTTGAGGAATGCATGGTACAAACCAATTTTGACTTGCTTAGAGGTGATGAGAAGATCTGCCATAAAGAGATTTCATCAGAAGAAGCAAGAAAGGGCTACTTATAATGGCAAGATATGACCTAACATTGTGTTAAAGCTAGAGACACATATTGTTTGGCTTATTTAAAGGTAATAACATCATTTACATTTCATACCTATTTACAAAAATGTTGCTAATAACTTAATATACTTATGGCAGGTGATAGGAAATTTGAAATTGAAAACTATAAGCATAACCATTATGTTGTGAGCCTTCAAACAAATTAATGTAAATGTAAGAGTTAATTGGAATCCCTTATAACCATGCCATTTTAGTGATTTTTTTTTAGTGAAGAGATAATGCCATATATGAGGTGTTATTGAAAGAGCATTAATCCAATACCTAGTGAATAGTTCTATCCATACTTGGAGAAGAACATGGAGATAAGATCAATCCTCCCTCGTATAAGAAAAGAGCTAGAAGGACAAAGAAAAAGAGAATAAGGGACGTTGGTGAAGGTAAGAAGGAGAAGATTGTTTTAGCAAGGACTAACAACCATGTAACTTGCAGGAAATGTAAACAAGTTAGATATAATTCAATAACTTGTAAGATATCAAGACCTCAGTCAGTTACCATGAGCAAAATGATGGTAAGCTTATTTTCTTTCTATTGAATTAAGAATGTAATTGATAATAATAACTAATATATTTATTAAATGCATGGTGAAGTGCAAATGCCTTCTTATGAAAGCACTATAGTAAATAGGTCATAAAGAAAAGGAAAGGAACCTGTTGAAGAGTTTGGATCAAAGAGGAAGGCAACCAAAGTTGGAAGATCAAACATTTCCACAAGGTGAAGAGAAATAGAAAAGGTTAGACTAGCAAAAAGAACTATGATTAAAGGACATATATAGCTAAATTCTAGTCCTTTGCTTTTTTGGAACCTATGAACACTATTTTATCGTATGTAATTATTCATGGACAACTTGTATAGTCTATTGTATAGAATCAATTTGTTTCTTTTGATTTTATATAATTAAAATAACACGTGCAACAACTATGTGCTTTTAAATTTAATATCTACTTTTTATTTTATTGATTGATTCGTGTGTATGAATTATAGCACCATATGTAAGGAATCATTTTCTTAATCTTTTGAATTTATTGTCTTCTTTTGATTTTATAAATTAAATCATATGTATAAATTACAACACCATAAGTATGAAATCATTTTCATATATTTATACTTGCATGAAATAAAATTGTCATTTAAATTAAATATATATTATCACACAAATATAATAAATATTGTCATATTGTAATATAAATTTCCTAAATTTAAAAAGGGTTAAATATAGTTAATATCATTCATATAACTTGTACATACAAATACCACTCACTACACTTTACACATCCAAAACAATAGCATCAAGCACCATATCTAAGTAAGTTTACTATTTATCTAAGACAGTTTACCATCTCCTTTGTGATCATTGCATGTCATGTTCTTCTTTATTAAGGCATTTATGATGTCTACACTTCATGGAGTAAACTTCTCCTCAAACCACTAAAAAGAAATTGCAACATGCCTTTTCCTATAATAAATAAGAAGAAAGTCATATTTGTTAAAATCCTTGTAATAAACAATATATTATGCATAGAATTTAACCTATATTTTAGAGCACCCATAAAATCTCCTTCCAGGGTTCTTTGAAGTCTAAAAAGTCTACAAATGCGCCAACAATTTATAATTGTAATATATATAGACAAGTTGTTAAACGTTTGTTGTTGCTGATGTTAACAATTCCATATATTAAGTAGAACACTAGCTTAGCTTTTTCTAAGGAACTTTATAAAATGTATATTGATTAACTTATCATGAAGATATATTTATATGCCATGAAACTAATTAAGAATAGAAATTCCTATACTAGAAGCAGGAATTGCACAATTATAGAGACAATGATGAGTATGTTTCAACTTAAATTCCTTTTATTGGATGGCTTAAGTCACACATATAATAATCATTTGATATCCTAGTGAAATTTGGTTACACTTATTTTGTTTATAAGAATCTTCTAATCATTACTTATTTGAGATATTTAAACATTTGTAATATTACACCTAATTAATTTGCATCTAATATAGATCCCATAACTACACCTCAAAGACTTCATATTGCTAAATTTTATTACTTCCAAATTATCTAACTATCACTTGATTATATTTGTGTTTCAATGCAATTAATAGCTTTTTAACCCCGAATGCCATCTACAAAAAGATAACTAATATTTAGTTATAGTAGGATGGTTTACCAATGGAGAGATAAATAGCATAGGAAAGTGAATGGCTTATGGAATTATTATGCAAATCAATTTAACTATTAAAACTCTAATACAATCCAACGAAAATGAAATTATGATCAATGGTCTATTAAACTTAAGAAATATTCATTGTTGTACTTGTTCGACCTCTCAAAAATCATTTACATCATCTACTTCATAGCCATTGGCACAATAATAAAACAAATAACTAATGTGAAAACTAAATGACCACATATAAACAGCCTCTATAGAAAATTAAGAATTGGGTCACCAATATTACATTAATGGGAAGGAAATCCATTAATACAATGATGCAACTAAAAATAATAATAATGAGGTAATACAAAGCAACCAAATCAAACAAGAAACTAACTGATGAATTATGCTAGAATAAAACAACTACTTCCTGAAAGGACATTTAATACGAGTTACTGAAAGGAGATTTGCCACTTTTTCCTAAAATCAACACTCTTTTCCCACAGTTTTGGCAACAACATATGAAAATGTTTAAGAAAATTCCCAGAACAAGACAAACCTAATTCAAAAAATGTCGAGTTCTATTTTGGAGGACGATAGAACCAAACATTTTTAAAGCTTCATATAAAATCGTGTTTGTTGCAAAAATGTTGCCACAAGAAGCAAATGAGGTTTCTATGTGGCAGCAATCGGCCATGTAGACTCCCAAGAAGCGATCATTTTCGAATAGAGAAATAAGGTCTTTAACAACAGATATTCACATAGAGAAATAAGGTTTTTAACAGCAGACAGACAGTGGGGAATGAATGATATAATAATTAAACGAAAGGTTTGGTATTTGATAATTTTTAAAATGAGAGACTAATGTGATAATTTTTCACACCATAGGGGATCATAAGAATTTAACCTTAAATGTTTAATATTTCATAAGTTTAATAGTTTAAAATAAATTCACTTTTTTATAGTATATACATTTAGAGGATACTTAAATTACTTTATCAAAGTATATATTATTTAACAAATATGATCATTTTCTTATAAATACATATTAACAATATTTATATGTAAATTTTAATTTATGTAACACGTATCAACTTTTAATAAAATATTTTTTAACTTCCACCATAATTGTACCATACATGTTTTTAATTAGAGTAACTTTTATATTCCTTTTATATATTAATACATCAATTCTAAAAGAAAAAGATTATTAATTTGTATTGTCTATGTACATATTTTAAAGACATGCAACATAAAATGAAGTTTAAAAGTATTATAATAAATCACAATATTAATTGATACGAAAATATATTTATTTGAATATTTTCTACATATAGTTATTTATACATATACGTACAATTAAACGTTGACAATTGTAAAAGTATTTTTATATAAATTTAAAATAAACATAAATAATATAACATTGACACTTGTAACAATATTTTTATATAAATTTAAAATAAATATAAATAATATGAAAATTATATTTGAACTTTACAATAAAGTTTAATATCTTGTAAATTTAAATTTTGATTTATTTTTTAACAATGCATACATGTGGAATAGTAATTACAGCAATCTTATAAGTACATTTGGTTTTAGTTATTAGATCCTTATTTAGTGTATGTGTAACTATGTCAAACTTTTTTAAAATAGAAATAATTTGCGACTAATTAAAATTTTTATCATTACGTATCTTGTTGTACGGATAATTATGAAATTTTGAATTTTATCTATAAAATACAAAGTGGATAAGTTTTTGTTAGAACAAAGTTAATATGTATTTTGCATTTATTTTATAAATATATTCATTTGAAATAATCTATATTATTATAAAAGATCCTCACGTGGTTTGCCTCTTTCGAGCAAAACACTCTTAGCGTTTAAAATCTAAAAAATACCCTAAAGTTAGGAAATTATGTGTTATAAACTCTTTTGTTAACCGTTGCCGTCAAAGTAGTTTGCCTCGTGTGATCACCTACTTTGCAAGGGGTGATTGACATTTAAACAACGCAGTGAAAGAGATTTATTTATTTTTATTAATTCATCATATTTATATATCATTACTTTTACTAAAAATAAAAATATATAATATATAACTATTTTTCTTAAAAATAATATTTTAATGTTGTATTAAATTAAGCTTTTATTCAATTTTTATTTATTATATAATAACACTAAGATGATCAATTTTTATTTTATTTATAATTCATATTTTATTGATAATATTAATTAAGTTATTTGATTTTTACTATTTGCATAATGAAATTATAAAATTATTATTGTTTATTAATTTATCATATTTATAAGATATAAAGCTTCCTTTAAATTGCAAAATGCATCAAGATAATCTTTGTCAAAATATAAAGCTAGCATTCATAAGAAGCAAGTTAGTCAAAAGTTTAGCAAATTTTGAGAAATCTTTAATTAAACACTGGTAAAATATAACATATTCTATAAAACTCCTTATGATTTTCAATATTAGTGGGTGTTTGCATATTCCCGATTACTTACTACCTTTAATTCGTAAACTTTGACTCTTATTTGGACTCCAAATGTCCTAAGACAATTCTTTCCCTTACTATGAAGTGACATTATTCTTAAATTAGAATTACAATTACTTCTTCACATTACTATAACACTTTAGATAAATTAGTTTGATAAAAATAAAAAGTAGTGCCATAAATGGAGAAATCACCCATTAAAACTTCCACAATATTGGAAAAAGCATTAAAAATACAAAAAGGCATCTTCCAATAAGCAAAACTATGACAAGGGAATGTAAACATGGTCCTTTCTTAGTCATTAAGGCCGATAAGGATTTGGAAAAATGCTCGAGTAACCATCCATATAACAAAAATAATAATGCTTTACTAACCTTTCAAGCATTTGATTAATAAAAGGAAGAAAAATCATCTTTCGAGTTGCTTTTATTCAATTTCATACAATTTATTCACATCCTCTAACCCATGACAATTCTACTAGGTATTAATTAATCATTCTCATTCTTTATGATAGCCATGCCTCCCTTTTTAGGAGCTACATGGATGGGTCTAACCTATTCTCTATTAGAGATAGGATAGATTATCCTAACATCTAGTAGTTTGAGCACTTCTTTCTTAACCATTTCCTTCACATTGGAATTCAATATCCTTTGATGCTCAGTGGAGGGCTTCTGATCATCTTCCAACAATATTCTATACAAATAAATAGGCAAATTAATACCTTTAATATCATCAATGGTATATCCTCTTACATTTTGATGCAACCTAAGAATTTCCAGCAACTTTTTAGTTTCAAATTTTCTTAGGTTTGCATTCAAAATTATGAGATGCGTAAAGTTAAGTCTAAGGAAGTCATATCTAAGGTTGGAAGGGAGAACTTTAAATTCTACTTATGGAGTCTTCTCTCTGATTAGTTAAGGAGTCATCTTTCACTAAGCGCTCTTCAAATGGATCATATAGTTTAAGCTTAGCTAACTCCTCTCTTACTGCTTGGTCAGTCAGGTCAATCCTACAGCAAGAACTCTAGGAAAAGGATATTTAATAGCATTAGTTAAGTTAAAATCAACCTTCTTATTGCCAATACTTAAAGAAAGCTTACCAATATTCTTATCAATTTCTAAGAAAACAAATTTAGTAAGAATGAAAAACTTATCAAACTTGACAGGTATGTCCTCTAATATACATATTAGATATTTAACAGAGCAGTTTGCCAACTATAAGGTGACAGTGGTGGGCTTAAAGCCTCTCATGCTAAGCTTCTTACAAATAGATAAAGCCATGAAACTTACATTTACCCTTAAATCACATAAGGCACGATTAAAACTCATATTAATAATGACACAAGATATAGAGAAATTGTTAAGTCCTTGAGTTTAAGAGGCAACTTGTTTTGAGTTATAACATTATACTCCATTGTGTTGGCCCCCTGAAATTTTTTCCGTTAACTTAAGCATAATAGCTTATGGAATAAATGCATGAGAAGAAATTGAGGGTATTTTCGGTATATAGCTTAAGTAC
>JANZXR010097788.1:0-10085 GCA_027575705.1 Erythroxylum echinodendron
ATGCCATCTTCGCGGGGCACGGATCCGGGTATCACTGTCGATATCGGGTTCGGGTTTTGCGAGAATGGGGTGTTACAGAGGCAGCCTATGAAATAAGATAGCTTTTATTTTGAAGTTTATGTTATTTTCATATTTCATATTTCATATTTCATATTATTTTTCATTATTGTTAATTTTTATTATTCTTATCCCTTTTTCTTTATATTTTGCAAGTATGTAATATAATATTGAATGGATCAGAATCAAAAAATCGTTTTACTTAAGAAAGTACCACTTAATATTTTCTCTTATTCTATATGCTTATACTTTGTGCATTGAGAAAAATGTACAACTTTAAGTATGGGGAAGGGATAAACAATTTTAATGATTTTCTTTAGCGTATAATAATCTTGATTATTAACTTTTATGAACCAATATCTTGCCTTAATTGAAACCTATCCTTCATTATTGAATATTGATTTGAATTAGTATGTAAAAGGATGATAGTTAAAATAAAATTGCTTTTATAAGTCATGTTTTTAGTATTCATTGAATTAATCAAATTAAATAAAAATTGCATATTGTTTACATATATATACCCTTTTTTTTCATGAGCGTTTGAGCCTTAAAGAAAAATTTGAAAATTTGTAAGCTCATATATATTTTTTATGTTTGTTGTCATGTATAGTTGAACAATTCTAGAACTGGGTTTCATTGTATATATTGAGATTATATTTGTGAGATTAAAATCATTGAAGTGATCAAAGTACTTAGATTCAACAATTTGTTTTAGCCTATTTCTTTAGTTATTACCTTCCCTATAAATTATCCTTTAGGAATAACCAAGTTGAGCCTTAGTCTTTTTCATTGATTATTTCACATATTAATCTTTGTCTTATTTTTCTTTGAAGCCTTTTTAATTGTCTTAAACCCTGAAAGTTATTTACGTTATTTACTTGTTTGAGATTTGAAATTATTTAAAGGTCCTTTATTTCTCATGGTACTAAATGCTCAAAAAATTGTTTTGATTGACAAAAAAGTGCATAAGAAAAAATCTAAATAAGTATATGGTACTAAATAAGCTGTAATACAAGGATATGTATATTTGTACACAAGTTTCTTGTAATTTTTCTATATTAAATTTAGTTCAATTTAACCTTTTTTATTATCCCAACCATACTATATTTATGCCCTATTACAACCTATATAAAGACCTTTTAATTTTTTTCAGTTTATGTAAGTAGTATATATGTGATAATATAGCAAACTTACGATAAGAGTTTTACTATGCATTGCTTTGAGAGTTGTGATATCTTCCACCCTAAGCACTTAAGTGTATTAAGTGAAATCTTAGTAAGGGTGTAAAGGTTTATACTTTTGATTTTAATGTGATTATTGATATGATTACTACCAATATGGATTAGGAAGTTAATTTTAGGATAGCTTTACTCTAATTTTATGTTAATTTGATTCAAAATGACATGATGATTTATAGTCTGAATTGAAGATTAAGATTAATGATGGATTAATGTTGTAAAATTTATAATTTTGATTATAGTTTGCTTAAGGACAAGCAAAAGCTTAAGTGTGGGGATGATTAATAGATACATAATTGACCTTATTTATACCCAATATTTGATGATTTTTTTCTTGATATTTGATTTTATTGTATATTTAGTACTTAATTTGCTTCAAGTACATTTATAGGTTATAATTTCCTTTAGGGACTAAAAAGAGAAGAACTCGGATAAAAACGCAACATAAAACAAAGATTTGAAGCAAATAAGGGATATATAGTCATGCATCAGCCCATTTACTTCTCTCAAGCTGTGTAGAATCATAAATTTTAGGTATTTTGGATGATAGGCATGTCTTAAAACTAGTTAAAATAAAATAACTAGACTACTATAGTAACAGTGGTGAGTCTAGGTCAATCCTACAAGAATTGTTCGGTTAGCTTATGAAATGAAATTAATTAATGTTTACGTAGTGGGGGGTTTAGATTTAATAAGAAAATAAAGTAAAATAAACCTAATGAAACCAAATTAAAGAAAACATAAGAAAAATAATAAAATTGGGGAATTTATTAGGGATCCAGTTCTTTGGTTCAATTTATGCAAGCTCTCTTCCTAGCTACTGTTTATTGATTTGAAAAATAAACATTTGTCCATCTTACTGCTCACATCTCCTTTTGCCATAAACTCTCTTTTGTTTTCTCCTCACGCCACTCTTTGTTTCTGTCGCTAGCCCTCTCCACTATTCCATGATGTGATGAATTTAGATTGGTGGCCACGCATATTACTCACGCAAAGCCCTTCAACCAAATTGATAGCTTATGGAAACGTTTGCATTTTCGTAGGACTTCCGCGTGAAACGTAGACTTGGTCTGTGTGAAACGTAAACTACATTTTGGATTGCTCTTGCCTATCATCTATTGTCGTTTTACTCTTTTGCTATCTCCACCTTACCATTTTACTGCTCTATTAAATTTTTTGTTGCATGGAAAAAACATGAAATTTTTATGCACAATAATTATGAGCTATATTACTTCATCATCTTAATTTTATTTTCTTTTTCTTTTTCTTGCTTCATAAATAAAAGTGAAAATTAATCTTCAGAAAATAGTCTGAATGTAGTGCTTTTGACTCACTTTAATTTCTTTAATTCCAAATTATACCTAAAATTATATATGAATTAAAGTGAGTATCTTAAGCATTTTCGTATCGTTATCACTAAGTGTAAATGATTAAATGTAACAACAATTAAACACATATCAATTTCCCCCACACTTAGCTTTTGACCATCCTCGGACAAAACATCAAATTCAAGCTCATCGACCCAAAACATTTACTCATTTCCCATATGTTCCAAGAATACATAATCACAACTAAAGATGAGTGGCTTTCAAAAATCATAAAAAGAACTCAACATTCCAAGCTTTTACTCATGATCAATCAACATTCAATACCTTCAAAAACTAAGCAATCTAATGGTAGACTTGGAAAATGTGTTTAACTAAAATATATCTGTAGGTACTCAACACCATCATGATCATAACAATCCGTAACTTTGCATATCATTTCATTTCTCCACCACTATTGTTCACACACAAAATCATGAATCAAAGGATTTTTCAAGGTTTTAATATGGGCAAAGGTAAGGTGAAAAGTATTTAGGTCAAGTAGTATGAAAGCTAGTAAGCTAGTGAAACAAAGCAACACTCATCAAAAATTGGGTACCACCAGCCATGACGAATGTAACATTTATATTTCACAACTCAATTCAACTCTTATATACCAGCCATATGAAGCATATACCAATCTGAAGGAATCCTCATACAATTTATGCTAATAATACATTGAAACCATAAGAGTGAGCCTTCCAAGACAACATTTACCTCATATCCAATATACTCAAATAATCCATTCATCACAACTTTACGAGAATCCATTAATCATAAATAACTTTTCAACATATATGCACTTGCTCCTAGATACATTTATTTAAACATTTCCTTCATTCTTTTTCTTTTTCTTTTTTTTGTGTTTTTCTCTTTTCTTTCTTTTCCTTTTTTAAACATTAAAAGAAACTACATTAACATGGGAATTTCAATTACAAAATATCCCAACATTGTATCAAACCCACACATATAGACACCCCCATACTTAGAATTTTATACATCCACAAACTCAAAATTCACAAATGCTCCACTAGCTTATTACTTAGGTAGGACATTTGGGTAAGTATAAAGCATGTAATATGGTTGGTACACAAAGAAAACGTACAAAGCTCAAAGGGGGTTAAACGGGCAAAATCATGTCAATAAGGTAGGTTATTTGGTTAATGTGGCTTATGGAAAACAAAGAATGCCTAATCATATCCATGTTAATGTATGTGATGAAAATGTGGTCTCGAATAGAAATTCAATGCAAAATTAGGATGTACATGTCATGAAGGTCACACATTATCAAAAGACAATGAGACTGATATGAATTTGTCAGTCTAATAAGGTTCAAACTATATCTGGCTTTGTCTACCATTAGTCACTACTCTTCTAAAGATAATGCACATCGACCAATCATAAAAGTAAAAATACATGCTAAAGTTGCTATGAAATTCTATAGTCAATTCATTATCTACTTATGACTATATAATCCCATAAGCAACAAAAAATGAGAAAATATTTGTTTGTTTATTTTATTTTTCTCTTATTTTGATTGAAAACTTAAAAGAAGCAAAAATAAACCAATAAAAATTTAAAGAAAAGTAATTTGCTTCCCTTAAGTTGCCTCCCATGAAGTGCCTTTTTTTAGGGTTGCTAGCTCCATTCCTTCTTCCCCTCACATGACAAAATTGCGATCTTCAGGTATTACAGTTAGTGCCACTTCCATGCGAGGTTATTCCAAATAGGGCCTTAGTTGATCATCATCCCCATTTAGCATCTTCCTTATCCTCAGATTCTCAATCTCGACCAAGTGCATAAACTCCAGAAATATTTTGAAGGTCTCTTTGTCTTTTTCTTCTTCCTTTAATTCCTCTAACCTGTTAGGTAAAGGTAAAGAGTCAGTCTTAATAATAATTATGAACATAGGTTTTACCTCCGACTTAAAAGATGCATCTTTTTTGGCTTTAAACTCCTCCTCAGCTTCTTCGACACAAGCAATTCGTTGAGGGTTGACCTCAAAATTCTTAAGCTCCTCTTCATTTTTAAAGTTTTCACGCTAATATCCATCGGGTAATCCTCAGGTTGATATGGTCGTGTCTCTTTGCTTTGTGATGCTAGGCTGTTGATAGCTTCCATCAATTGATCCACCAAGCTTGTCAAATTCTATATTCTAGAACTTGTTTCCTATTGGAATTGCAAAGTGTTAGCATCATACACATTAACTAATTCTTCCAAAGATGTACCTGAGTCTTGATAGGAAACTTCTAGTCTATACGGGAATTGTTATGCTTCCTACAAACTATTATGAAAGTAATTCGGATGATTATCCCATCTATAACAAAAGTTAGTTGATCAGTCCAAATATTGTTGTAGGATTGGGAATATGAATTAAAGAATATATTACTTCCAACCATATTGATTTTTTAAATAAAAATGAAACAAAAAAAGAAACGATTACTAAATAATTAAAAAGAAACTAATTACGAACAAATATATACAAAACATCAATTAAAATCACAAAAAAACTAAACACTGTATTCCCTAGCAACAGTGCCGAAATTGACGGGCACGTCATAATGCTAGTCAAAATAAAGTAACTAAACTACTATGGTAGCAGTAGTGAGTCTAGGTCGATCCTATAGGGAGTGCTCAGTTAGCTTATGAAACGAAATTAATTGAAGTTTAGGTAATGAGGGGTTTAGATTTAATAAGAAAAATAAAATAAAATAAACCTAATGAAAACAAATTAAAGAAAACATACAAAAAATGATAAATTCACATCTCTTTTTGATGCAATCTCTCTTCTATTTTCTCCTCACGACACTCTTTGTTTTTGTCGTTAGCCCTCTCCACTATTCCATGATGTGACGAATTAAGATTGGTGGCCACGCATACTATTCACTCAAATCCCTTCAGCCAAATTGAAACCTTATGAAAACGTCTGCATCTTTGTAGGACTTCTGCGTGTTGTTTGCGTTTCTATAGACATGGTCTGCGTGAAACGTAGATTGCATTTGGACTTGCTCCTTCCTATCATCTGCTGTCATTTTTATTCTCTTCCTCTTTTGCTATCTCCACGCTACCGTTTTACTACTCTATTAAATTTGTTATTGCATAGCAAAAACATGAACTTTTCATGCACAATAGCCATGAGTTATATTGCTTCATCATCTTAATTTTCTTGTCTTTTAATTTTCTTCTTCTTGCTCTATAAAGACAAGTGGAAATTAATCTTTAAAAAACGACCTGAATGTAGTATTTTTTAACTCATTTTAATTTATTTTCTTCCAAATTTTACCTAAAATCATATATGAATTAAAGTGAGTATGTTAAGCATTTTCGTATCATTAATCGCTAATTGTAAATGACTAAATGTGTCAACAATTAAACATATATCATTAGGTTATACATGTTCCAATACATACTCATGTATCAGCCGGTGTATATGTTAGAACCTAAAAATTACTATAAAAAGACGTGTTTGAAGGAAATATAGAAGAGCAGATTGTAGAGACGTTTATACATTTTTAGAGGTGATTTAAGGGGTAATTCTGATCCAAAGGAGTGGAAAACATAAAGAAATCCTCAAAGGATCCAAAAGAATACTAGATCAAATCTCTACCTTGCAAGAACATTGATAGGAGATAAAAAGGGAGATTTAGAATTATGAACTCTTTATTTTCTGTTCTTTTTTCTTTCTGTTTATGTTTGATTTTGTTTTCTATCATGTTTAACTAAACATCTTTGGTGTTTTGGTAAGATGAACCCTAGTTTTGTGCCATAACACATTTTGACATCTAAAATATTAGTTCATAATCTAATTTCTTAACATATAGATTGAGAAATCCTTTGTACAAATAGATCTACTATAGTTTAAAGGAGTTGATTGCCTAAGATGGTGAAGTGTCTTTTGAGCGTATGCTTTTTACCTAGGATGTATTACTAAATATAAAGAATGTGCAGTGCGCACCAGAAAATGGAACATTTTATTTTCTTTTTTTACCTTCATTATAGGTGAACAAAGAGGGGGGGAGGGGTGGCGCGGGAGAACATATTAAGGTGTCAAGGAACACAAAAAGTATATGAGGTCATATTGGTGCATGCTTGGAAGTAGTTATATTGGCTTGTTTAGTACAATTGGGCAGGTTTTAATAAGATTGGACATGGGGACATGTTCTTATTGTCTCGACCTATAACATGCAAAACCAAAAAACACACCAACTCTAAACACTTATCATAAGAAATCAATTAAGGTTTAATAAATTAAGATCCAGAAAATAACATTAAAACTAAGTGAAATAAACAAAAACTAGTTAAAATAACTAAAAAAAATTGAGTATAAAATATGATAAACAAATGAGTGTTAGGTTACCTCCCAATAACTACTCATTTTTTGTTATAAACTTGATCCCCTTTTTCATTTCATCTTCTTGGTCCTATACTCTTTGGTGTCTATTACCTCTTTTAATTCTGCCACCTACCTTTGTTATTTCTTCTTCTTCTTCACATATTGGTTCACTCTCAAGCATAGTACATGCTTCCTTACGATAAGATTACCCAATAGCTTCATTTTATCTTGCTTTAGGTCTATCCCCATTGTATTCAATGTTTCTGCCTCTTGTATGATATAAGATATTCCATTGTCAACTACAACAAAATAGAGGAAATCATCTTTCTTAACTATATCATGATTCATATACCCTAAGTTCTTAAAATCCAATTCTTCATTCCTGACCTTTAATGTCAACTTCCATTCAGATACATCTATTAGGACCTTAGATATGGCTAGAAAAGTTCATCCAAAAATTAAGGGTACATTTTTATCTTCCATTATAAGTAAGACCACAAATCCTACAAGAATGAGAAACTTACTAATCTTGGTAGGTACATGTTTTAATATGCCTACTAGCTACCTAATAGAATAGTCCTCCACTTATAATGAAATATTGGTAGATCTTAAGGTACCCACCTCGAGCTTCTTGTAGATAGATAAGGGAATAAGGATAACGCTTACTTTTAAGTCACACAAAATATGATCAAAGATTATACTACCACTAGTACAAGGAATAAAAGAGCTACTAGGGTTTTTAAGTTTGGAAGCTTGTTCACTTTGGGTTATAGCTTTGCACTCCTTATTCAAAGTTACAACTTCACTCTCCTCTAGCCTTTTTTTGGTAAATAGTATTTCTTTAAAAACTTGATATAAGAAATCTTTTTGAAAGCATCTGTAGGGATATTAATATATAATTTTTGAAAAACATCAAAAAAATTCCAAATTGCTTATCTGACTTTAACCAATATTTAAGGAAAGGGTATATGCAACTTGTATAGTGCAGGGGAACATTTTTGGGTTCCTCTTCTTCTTCTACTCTCTTTTTTATTTTGTTTCATTCTTCTCAAAAGGTTTCTTACTCCCCTTGTTTTCCTCACTCTTAATTTTTCCTGATCTTAGGATCTTTAACAACTTATCACTCCTCAATATCATAACACTATAGTGCTTTTAAGTTATTAAGTTAGGTATGAAGTTGACTAGGTGGTCTAATAAAGGTACCATCTTATTAGGCAATTTCGGTTCCTAGAATTTTAGTATAGGTTAACACAAAGTCAACCTTATAATTAAGCTACCTGATTGCCTCTTTGAACTCCACATTTTTGTTAAGTTAGGTCAACAAGAAGTTCCCTGAGTGAAATGTATGTTTAATTTTTAAAGGGATTTAAAGGGTCTTGATTGAAAACTATGTCATTGCTTATTATTTTGAGAAATGGAGTTGAACTTGTTTTGTGGGAGCAATTAAGGTGGTTTCTCCAACTAGTCTTATAGGTATTGAAAAAGAATCATTCTTTTATTTGGGGTTGTTGATAAAGACAAGTTTGACTAGAAAGTCTGAAACATGAGTTCCCTAACTGATAACTAGCAACTAGGTGTCATAAAGATCCATAAATTTCATCATAAACATTAGGTGTACCAATAAAGTTAAAATTTGTGTGATTAAACTTTTGAGACAATGCATCAATTTTTACTGTAAGAAGATTAAGGGAATCAATATCATACTTAACTAGAACTTTCTTCAAAATGACTCTTTAACTTAACCGATGGTAATGGTTTTAAGCTATGTCTTCAATCAAATCATATACTTCATCAACATTCTTATTCATAAAATCTCCATTAGCAGTTGCATCTACAAAGATCTTAATGTTTTACAGTCATCCCATTTTATAATATTAATATAATAAACCACTTTTTAGCCTATAATGAGGGTATGATCTTAATAACTCCTTATATCTCTCACAAGCCTTATACAATTACTCACCTTCCCTTTAAGAAAAATTAGTAATTTGATTTTTGATATGAATAGTTTTGCTTAAGGGAAAATACTTGGCTAGGAATGCTTAAGATAGTTGATACTTGGTAGTGATGGATTATACTGGTAGACTTTATAACCATGTTCTTGCCTTACCTTTTAATTAAAAGGGAAATAATATTAGCTTAATGGCATCTATTGAGGCACTATTGAGCTTTAGTGTGTCATATTACCTTAGAAACATTGATAGATGCAAGACCTTCAAATTGTTTTAGCTACACCATAAAAAGATAGGAAGGATTTAGCTTGAACGTATTAACTTCGATGTTGTCCTTGATAACGCATGTGTTGACTAGTTGCAAATTAGGTGTAGCAAAATCTTTGAAAGATATTATATTGACTACAACCAACTTTACTTCTCCAGTCTCTATCCTCCTCTAGAGCCTTCTTTTTATATGTATTGTTCTTTCAATCTCAAGATCTAGTTAAACAAGGTTCCCAAGATTTTTTAGACTATCACATATAAGAAGTAGATTGCAAAAGAGAAAGTATAAAGAAAACTTAACAAATGAAAATAAAATAAAACAAAATTCTAGTTTAATCAATTTGCAAACTAAATAAATATCAATACTTAGTCCTTAACAACCACATCAAAAATTTAATGAATGTATTTTTAACCATATGCATACGAAGTAGTAGCATTTAACAATGCAAATACAAGTTAATTCCACAAGGAATATTGATTATTCACAAACTTAATTATCAACGATAAAAATTATGATTAATTTAAAAGGAAAATAAAACAAACATTCAGAATATCAAAGAAAGTAATAATTAAGAAGAATATAATTTATAAATAAACTAAATTTAGGGTAAGATATACCTATGAATTCACTACATTCAACTTTATCCTGATTTAATGAAAATTTATAGTTTCTTGAACTAATAAGAATTCCTAATTTAGTTTATGCTCGCTTTCGAGTAACCACAACTCCTACTCTTAAATCGAATTAGTTGAACCTAACTAAGACAAACTAAAAATACCTTAGTTGTAACACCCCAACTCCCGACTGGACCCGAACCCGATATCGATCGTGATACCCGAATCTGTGCCCCGCGAGGGTGGCGTGTCACATCAC
>JANZXR010097799.1:0-10085 GCA_027575705.1 Erythroxylum echinodendron
TTACGCTAGTGAAAGTTATGAAGATTGTAAGATATCGTCTGTGTTACTGTTCACAGACTATCGTCTGTGTTACTATTTACAGACTTTGAAATAGATAGAAATGAGATGATAGAAATGAGAAGAAGGGAAACCGAAAATGAGACACAAGCAATGAGACTAATAAAAAGAGAATTTTGAGAGGATAACTCAAAAGTGATCGAGATGTTATCTCTAGAAGATAACTTACGTAGTAAGATATTCTGTATGCATGAAAATAACAAGTATGGTATCAGAGAAAACATGAACAATCTGTAAGTCTGAGTTGGACTCCGAAAACAGGGCCTGACAGGATGGTATCAGAGCAAGTAAGCAAGCAAGAGTCAGACTCCGAAAATGGGGTCCGACAGTTAACTAACCAAATGACTAGTTCTAGTCATTTTGGTAGTGGTTAGACCCAGGTCCAATTCATATTAATAGGTTCTACATTACCCATATTAAAATTCTAATATGGTATCAGAGTAGGTATGATCCAGATTCTTAACTTCTCAGTTTTTTGTTCAAATGTCTAATCCTAGTGTTCTAGTCCAGTTACTGTTGCTTTATTTCAATTGACAACTGGATGTCTAGTCCCAGTTGAGCTTGAAGGGGAGTGTTAGAGTATCCCACATTGATTAAAAATGAAATGTTAAAGGGTCAATAAATGGTAAGGGCTAACTAATCAAATGGCTAGTTCTAGTCATTTTGACAATAGTAAGACCCAAGCCCAATTTTTGTTAATGGGCTCTACACTTTACCCATATTAAAAATTCTAATAGTGAATGTTATATATTTAGCAAATGGTGTATATACTCACATGAGCACCAAACTCAGTGGCAATCCAATTGCATCTAGGCTTATGATATGGGTCATCCTTTGCATTATGAAGATTTAGGTTGACTTAGTCATAAGTTATTACTTTTTTGTTCCATTTAATAAGTCAGTAGAATTGGTCTTTGGCTAGGTTGTATAAAAAAGAATTAATTGTTAGTTACGTTGGTAGTTACATTGGATGAGATAATCTTTTTTCCTGTTTTTTAGCCTTAGCTGTTATGTTTTAATAATATAAACTTTACTCTTTTCAGATGGAAAGCGGAGTGAATAACAACTCTTCAAAATGTTTTTGTTCCCTCCACCTCTCTTCATCAAAATTCTAATTGTATAAGTGGTATTAAAGTCGGCTACAACCATGGATACTCGAAGCAAAACTAATGCAGAATTTCACAATGAGGTTAACAAAATCTTAGTTCGACATGAGTAAGCTTTGACCAAGTTAATTCCACCTTAGAACAAGTGTTAACTGAGCTACAAGCTTTACGAGTCTCACAATGTACTCACACACTACCCATCCTAAAATCAACACATTTTTTTCCAGTTTAATCTTCAAATTTCCCAAACACTATGCAATCTAATAACCCAAATGACTACCGCCACCATTAACTTAATCTACACTTTCCAAAGTTCAATGGTGATGACCCATCTGGCTGGGTTTATAAGGTAGAACAATATTTTTAGTTCAAGAATGTTGCATCTGATCAACAAGTCTAGCTAGCTTCCTTCCATCTAGAAGGCATTGCTTTACAATGGCATAGGTGGTTGACGAAATTCCATGGACTACTTACTTGGGATGAATTTGCCAATGCAATCCACCTGTGAATGACCTACAAATTATAAGGATCCATCAAAAGTTTGCCTCGCCTTCAAGAAAATACAACTATAGTCACTTATTAAGAGGCTTTTAAAAAGCTTTCTCATAGAGCTAATGGCTTACCAGAAACCTTTCTTATTGGTTGTTTTATTGCTGGATGACATATGCTTAGATGTAAAAATAGAATAGCCCCCTAGTAGAAGTAATAGGTGTTTCTAGACTGATTGAAGAACAAAATCAATTATAAAAGAAGACCATCTAATTAGCTCGCTTTCTATTAGCTCTAGTATCAACAAAGGTAAATATTAACCCAACATCTAGAATATTAGTTCCTTTACTGAATCAATGTGGCAATCTAATTACTAAAACTACTTTAATAACATTTCGACAGGTTAACAATCAGGAGGGGTGAAGGCATCAAAAAGAGACTTATATTACTATTGTGATGAGAAGTTTACCCCAGGCCATCGATGTAAACATCCATAACTATTAAAATTTAACTTTATTGAAATTAAAACTAATCCATATGGAGAATGTCTTTTATTCAATCAAACTAAGGTACAATATTACTCCTTTCCTATACTTAAATGTATATTATCCTCTATAAACATATAATAAGTACAAAAACAAGTAAAAATACACAAAAGGAGAAGAAAAGGAAAGAAAATAGAAAATAGTAAAATTTCTTTAACAACTTCTATTGATGCTGCTTGCTACAAATTTGTAAAAATAAATTTAAAAGGTAACTAAGTACTTGTAAAGAAATTAACAAAAACAAATCAATGAAATGTAAAAGATACTATAAGCAAAATCAAATAGAAAATATGGAAGTAAAAGAAAATTATAACTCATAATTAAAACATGTTTGAAGTACAAAGGAAAGAAATAAAAATAAAAACTAAAATATAACAAACAAAGCAAAAATAATAGCACCTGATCAATCTCTTGCATCATCATAAACACTCTTCTCATCTTGTTCCCCTAAAAATGAAGATGAAAAAGGACTAGGTTGTACTGTATTTCCAATACGATTAACATAAGTGATCATGGCCACTTCCATCTAATCTAGCTAATCATTTTGCAAGAGTTGGAGTTTTGATTTCGATTATAACATTCAGATAATTATGGCTAGTTATCACTCAAATTTAGAATATCTGTTTATTCTCCCATATTAATAGTTGAGGCACATATTATGCATTATAGGATGATAATAACTCTTATCTCTTCTTTCATGGTAAGTAGTAGGTGGCTGTTGCATTCCTTTTTCTACCTTATCAACCTCTACTCGAAACATCACCCCCTATCCCACCATCTTTTCAACCAAATAAAACATATGTTCCCCTAACCGTTTTCGCTAACCCCATGTATTTTACTACTTCAAGGCCAAAGGAGAGCATTGGACTTATGTTGTTCATATTAGAAAAGTTAACAAAAGTATATTATCTCTTTACTAAACATTTGATGTAGGAGACTCATAGATTACCTCATTCTTTCTTGTTGCAAATGCTTTGAATAAAGAAGAACCAATCATAAAGTGCCCAACATTTTGGAATTTTTTCAATTCAGTGTCTAAGCTTTTAAAATTTTCAATTGAGTGACCAACCTTTTAAAACCTTAACAGTTCAATTCAAAATGTTAATTCCGTTAGTAATCTACTAATTTTTCTAACATAAACTTTGTTATTCATGACATATAAATGTCCACTTAGAAACATAGTGGCCGTAATTATATTGGAGCAGAGAGAACTTTTTCAAGTACACATGTACATAGCATGAACACAAACATTTCTTTATCCAAATTAGAAAATTACTAATGAAACCAATGTTTGGGTATTGAATTGAAAAAATCTTAAAAAGTTAGGCACTTTAGGATTGGTTATCCCCTCTAAATAATTTGTAAAAAAATGACTCAAGTTGTAATAGTGACATTCCACAAAACACCATAGGCAAAAAGAATCCCTCTTGATCACCATCCCCATATTCTTTCTTTTACTTAAAATAGTACGGCAATCTTCTATTGTAAATAATGCATTGCAATATGAGGTAATGTATGAACTATTATTTTTAGTAGGATTATTGTTGTAAGTTTTCTGTGACATAAGTTGTCCAAAGAAAGCATATGTAATTATATCTAAAGGGAGCTTTATTATAGAGGTTTAGGATTACTTAGATCCTACAAACTTAAGTTTGTTAAACTCATAATTTGCTCAAATTAGATGATAGAAATTACAAAGCTCACACTCATATAGAATTTTTTTTCACATTCAGGTCATCCTAAGTTACATTTCTCTTAATCTCAAATATTGACAACACTTCGAGGGTGAGCTCTTTATAAGCCTATTTATTTATACTAAAAAATCTTATCCAACTCACATTTTTATTTAATCACTACCTCCATCGCTAAATCTATTTTTATTAAATCATATAATTCTAAACTTCTATTGGATTCAAAAGTTTTACTTCTTAGGATTACTTACCTTTCTAAGTTATCTTAATTGGTTAAATATAGCATAGATGTAGCACCCACATACCCCTAGAAGGATATACAAATGCCACATAAAAGAAAATTAAAACATGCCAAACAATCCAAACACTTCCAGAAACTCAAGAAAACTAACATTACATATCGTTAGATGTTGTTGTAAACAAAACATATCAAACATGTTGTAATATTCCAAATACATGCCAAAAGTTCCAAATCCATCATGTATTAAGGTTATTAAAAAGCATTAAACAAATCACAAAATACAACATGACTCATTACATTGAAATATAGCTTAAACTTAAAACACAAATATACATCTTCCAAAACAAAACACATCCTTCTTTGGCCACTACGGTTGTCTTAGCCTTAGATCTTCTTATCAGAACCTGCACGGAGGCAAAACCACCATGCTAAGCATATAGCTTAGTGGGGAATAGCTAAAAAAGATATAATCTGATGACTATTTTTAACAATTTTCTGGCATTTACATGCACTGAATCATATCAAATCACATACAACCTTTAATTGTTCAAATTAAAGAACAATTCAATATTATTTGCATCAGAACAAAATATAGCATAACAAAATAGGATATTCTTACTTTAGAACAAAACTTATAAGTATCCAAACAGAATATCATGATAACAAAACAAAAATTTAAGTATTATATCAAAACTTGATTGTGTTAGAATAGAACTTGATTATATCAGAACATAATTTGTTTATATCAGAATAGAATTTAGTTGTATCAAAACTGAACTTAGCCTATATCAAAATCGAACATATCTCAGAACACAAAACAAGCTAATCTTTTTATAGAAATGGGTAACAGGACCAGAACAGGAGATACCTATGATTGGCATCACAGAAAAGGAGAGACTTATGTCTCATTAATAGGAGACATTGAAATATCAATATTAGGAGACACCGAAGTGTCACAGGAGCAGTTGTAGACCTTTCTAGGCATGCCTATTTACCCACGACTAAGACTTGGCAGTTTTAAGAAAACCATTTCAAGTTTCAGAATCATATGCGAAAGATGTAGTGTATAACATATGTCTTTATTCCATTTTCCTCAAATTGAACATATTAATGTGTTCCATTTTCTAATCAAACTTAACATACCTTATGAGCATAAACATTTATAATAAGTTACCATTAAATGTGTTATGTATTTAAACATTACATATAATTACACAAATTTCCAATTTATAAACAATCATATTCAATTTGCATCACATAAACTCCTTTGAAACACATTTGTATTCAAAAGGACACATTCATCCTTGAACACACCATACATTTCACAATTAGACATATTATTCACTAACCAAACATTCTTTAAGTAATTACCTCAGTTAACAATTCATAACTAAATTAACTTTACTCAATTATTCTAACATCATTTAAGTTCATTTTCAACCTTAATTAAGTTCAATTAAACCATTATTAAGTACCTTAACCTTATATAGTCCAACAATTGTCTAAAACCAACATTTTCTCCTTCCTAAGTACTGCCCACAACCTTAGGAATGAGCCATAAAAATCCCATGATCGTGGGATGAGTGAATCGAAGGTTCACTCACCCACGAACTTCATTTTGCTTCCAAATTTTACTCCTTCTTACTCCACTCAATAGACCTTCTCTAAAGACCATCAATTTCGCTTCAGTTCTACCTTATTCATGCTTTAATCACTTATCAAATTCATGTCCAAACCTAATTTAAAAATCATTCATTAGACAACTCACAACTCATTATCTTATAAACATCAAAACCAAAACATAATTTGCTAAACAAGAATTATTTTCCAGCACTCAATTATCAACATCATAACACATATTTCATGCCAATTCAATTATCATAAAACTTATATTAATACATGCTATCAAGTTTACAATTCCCTTACATGTTTAACTTCAAATTACTACTTCAACGAACAAACTAATATAGCCCTTCATGTAACCAGCATAATTCCAAGATCATGGTGAAATTAGGATGCTTTTAGCACTAAAAAGAAAACAGCATAGAAGATAACATTAGGTAGCTTTCTTGATGCAGTATTTAGTAAAGAGTTTGGGGTATTAAAGCACAAAATTGAAAAAAAATTCAGAGCAAGGAGAGAGTGACTATTTCGGTGGAGAGTAAGGATGAGGGCTACAGAAACTAGCCTGGAAGAGTTTAACATATAAGTTACTAGGTGTCCTAATTTTGAAAGGGCACATGTCACCAATACATGTATCCCATTTGTCCACCATATAAGGTACCAAATATCATAATTTTATTAGGACATTTTTTTGCTCACCAATGCTGCCAAATGTCATTCAATTATACTACCATTTCCCCTTATTTACTTATGCCAAATGTCACTCAATTTATAAGCTTAGTCATCCAAATTTTCATGTTCTAACTTATCTTATCACTAGACATTTTCTTAATCAAATGTCCATTTTAACACTTTAATTCTATAATGGTATTAATTAATTACAACTCATTGAGTATGATCCATTAACAAAATTTCAATATTAGGCTAAATTTAAGACATATACAATTTGCGATCATATCACAATATCTAATACATATACTTTCATGAATATGTAACATTTCAACTAGGGAATAATTTGGGGGCTTACAATTCTCTGCCCCTTAAAAGAATTTTGTCCTCAAAATTTATACCTGATGAGAAAAACTGAGGGCATTAAGTTTTTATGGTCAATTTTGGCTCCCAAGTTGCTTCCTCAAGTCTATGGTGTTGCCAGAGTACTTTAACTAGAGACATTTACTTATTTTTGACTTGTCGGACTTCTCTGGATTAGACTGATATTTTCTCAATATGGAAACATGAAACATATCATGCAACTTGGATAATTCTTTAGAAAGAGCTAATTGATAAGCTATTGGTCTGACTCTCTTAAGAATCTCATAAGGACCAATATAACGTGGGCTGAGCTTACCTTTCTTCCATGGCGATACTTTTAGGAATACCTTATCTGCTACCAGATACTCAATATCTTTTCTTTTTAAATCAACATAACACTTCTGCCTATTACTGGCAGCTTTTAATCTTTGTTGGATAACTTGAACTTTCTCTTCAGTATCTTTCACAATACCAGGCCCGATCATCTTGTTTTCACTTAATTCAGTCCAATATACCGGAGTTCTAGACCTCCTACCATATAGTGCTTCATAAGGCGCCATGCCAATACTAGTCTGATGACTATTGTTGTAAACAAACTCCATCAGAAAAAGATAGTTATCTTAACTTCCTGGGAATTCTAACACATAACCCCAAAGCATATCTTCCAATGTTTGAAATAACCATTCAAATTGTCCATATGTCTAGTGATGGAAAACGATGTTGAACTTAACTTGAGTACCCAAAGCCTTTTGCAGACTTTTCTAGAATCTCGAAGTAAATCGAGGATTACGATCAGAAATAATAGATAGTGGCACCCCATTCAACCTCACTATCTCATTCACATATAGGTCTACAAGCTTATCTAATGAATAATCAGGACGAATAGGCAAAAAGTAAGTAGGCTTGGTGAACTTATCAATAATTACCTATACAACATCATGCTTCCTTTGAGTAAGAGGAAGTCTAGTGATAAAATCCATGGTAACGTTATTCCAATTTCATTGAGGAATTGAAATAGGATGTAACAAACTATATGGAACTTGGTGCTTTGCTTTAACTTACTGACATGTCAAACACTTAGATACATAATCCTCTATATCAAGTTTCATACTTGACCACTAACAATGCTGTTTCATTTCTTGATACATCTTACTTCTACTAGGATGCATTGTAAAGACAGTATTATGTCCCTTAAATAATAACTTTCTATTCAATTCATCATTAGCTGGAATACACAATCGATCTTTATAATACAGATCACCATCTCCTTTCATAGAAAAATCTACTTGTTCACTTTCCCAAGTCGCCAAAATAATTTATTGCAATTTATCATCATCTTGCCTCAAGGTAGGCCTAACTTTCAATTGAGCTATTAAAGCCTTATTAGATACAAGTCTTCTTTCACTCTGCTGTATTGATAATGCTGAAATAGTCTTCTAACTCAAAGCATCATCCACAATATTAGGCTTACCCGAATGGTAATCCACAATGCAGTTATAATCTTTAAACAGTTCCAATTAACGTCATTGTCTCAAATTAAGCTCCTTTTGAGAAAGCAGGTACTTCAAACTTTTATGATCAATAAAGATCCTACACTTTTCACTATACAAGTAGTGCCACCATATTTTTAAAGCTAACACTACCACTGCAAGTTCAGGATCATGTGTAGGGTAGTTCTATTCATGAGGATTTAGTTTTCTAGAGGCATATACAACTACCTTTCCATCTTGCATCAAAACATAACCAAAACTATTTCTAAATGCGTCACTAAACAAAACATATTCCTTACTTGAAGTGAGCTGAACCAATATAGGAGCTTCAGTAAACATTCTTTTTAGTTGATAAAAACTAGTTTGATATCTAGCAGACCATTCATACTTCACTCCTTTTCATAACAGTTTAGTCAAAGGGGATGTTATTACCGAGAATCCCTTTACAAACTGACGATAGTAACCTGCCAAACTCAGAAAACTTCTCACTTTTGTCACACTCTGTGGTGGCTTCCAATTAACAATTGCTTCAATCTTACTGGGATAAACTCTAATCCCTTAAGAAGAAAAAACATATCCTAGAAAAGATACCTCTTGAAGTAAGAAATCACACTTACTCAGCTTAGCATACAACTGCTTCTCCCGTAGGTTCTGTAACATAACCTGCAGATTCTTAACATGATTATGCTTATTCTTAGAATTACTAGGAAATCATTTATAAACACCACTACAAACTGGTCTAAATAGGGCCTAAACACTCTATTCATTAGATCCATGAATGTAGCTAAAGAATTAGTTAACCCAAATGGCATTACCAAGTTTTCATAATGTCCATAACAAGTCCTGAATGTAGTCTTAGAACATCCACATCCTTTACTAGAAGTTGATAATATCGTGATCGCAGATCTATCTTTGAAAAAACTCCTACATCTTTCAATTGATCAAACTGGTCTTCTATCCTTGGCAACAAATACTTATTCTTCACGATGACTCTGTTCAGTTGCCTGTAATCAATGCACATCTGGATAGTACCATCTTTCTTCTTAACAAACAAAACCAGTGCTCCCTAGAGTGAGACACTGGGTCGAATGAACCCTTTATCTAGTAGCTCTTGCAACTGAATCGTCAACTCCTTCAATTCAGTAGGAGCCATCTTATACAGTGCTCTGGATATAGGAGCAGTGTTAGGGATAACTTAAATATCAACTTTACTTCCGTTTCAAGAGGGAGTCTGAATAGCTCTTCAGGAAACACATTTGGAAATTCACTCACCAATGGAATATCTTGCAGTTTAACACTCTCTTTTCGAGAATCAATCATAAAATCTAAATAAGCTTCACACCTCTTCCTAAGGAACTTCAGAGATTGCATAACAGATACCACATTAGCTAGAGAACTAGTACGGATGCCATGCATTACTATTTTAGATTGATCAGGTTTCCTAATCACAACTATCTTAGCACTACAGTCAACCACTGCCTAGTGCTTGGATAACCAATCTATACCCAAAATCAAATCAAATTCATAAAAAGGCAATCTAATCAGATTTGCTGTATAATCACTTCTTAAGATCATAATAAGACAGTTTCTATAAAACTGATTAACTAACACACTACTACCCAAAGTGTAACACCCCACTCCCGCTGGACCCGAACCCGATATCGACAGTGATATCCGAATTCGTGCCCCGCGAGGGTGGCGTGTCAGATCACTTCACTAAATAAAAGTTGGAATAAATTTTTTTTTTGAATACTCTTATCAATGATCATTACTTTGGGCCCACTTTTTCTTTTATTCAAAACATTTTACAT
>JANZXR010097820.1:0-10084 GCA_027575705.1 Erythroxylum echinodendron
CCAAAAGAGTCACAACCTTTCAAGTGTGTATCTCTCAACATCAACATCAATATCATAAACATCAACATGCACATAATCTCAATCCCCCCTCACTTAATATGAACATTGTCCCTAATGTTCAAGTAGTTAACAATCAAACACAAAAATTAAAAAAAGGAAGAAGAAACTTCCCTAAAAAAGCATCGGAAAAGAACTCGTTGCCACTAACCATGCAAACCTTAAAGAAAACACAAAACAACTCAAAGAAATGCATTAAACTAGAAAGGTACTCAAAGGAAACAACGAGAAAAGAAGAAAAAGAAAACTATAGGGCTATTGAAAGGCATGCACTACAATCAAGGAGGGGAAGGAGAAGTGTCATAAAAAGACAATCGTTCCTCAAAATTATTCACAAACCTGGGCATATATAATTTAGCCCGTTGTCTATTTACCTTGAAGGGGTTTTCATTTTCTCGTTTTACTTAAAGGACCTAAAAAGCAAAGACTCAGATCACCTTGAATGGACCATACCACCTTGACTTAAGCTGCCTTAGAAATAAACGAAGATGAGAATTGTAGATCAATACCTAGTCGCCTACTTTAAAGTCTCAGTGGAGGATCTTCTTGTCATGCCACTTCTTCACATGCTCCTTATACAAATTCAAACAATTATAAGCATCCAAACGGAACTCTTTAAGCTTATGAAGTTGTATAAGTCTCTTAGCACGTGCAAAAGACAAATCAAAGTTAAGAAATTTGGTGGCCCAGTATGCACGATGCTCTAACTCAACTGGAAGATGACAAGACTTGTCATACACTATCCTGAATGGTAACATGCCTATAGGTGTCTTAAATGCGGTCCTATATGCCCAAAATGCATCATTTAGCTTTAAAGACCAGTCCTGTCTAGAAGCACTAACAGTTTTTCTAATATTTTCTTTATTCCTTGTTTGAGACTTCAACTTGCCCACTAATTTGGGGGTGGTTTGGAGTAATAACCTTATGGGTCACCCTATACTTAACTAATAATGAATCAAAAAGTTTGTTGCAAAAACACGACGCCCCATCACTAATGATAGCCCTAAGTGTACCAAAACGTGTAAAAATATTCTTCTTAAAAAAATTAACAACACCTCTAGCCTCATTTGTGGGCAACGCCTCTGCTTCTACCCATTTGCTAACATAATCAACAGTAACCATCATATATTGATTAGAGAAAGACTTAGGAAATGGTCCTATAAAGTTTATACCCCAAACATCAAAAACCTCGCAAATAAAAATGTTAGTCAGTGGCATGTCATGTCTCCTACTAATGTTCCCGACCCTTTGACACCTATCACAAGATTTGACAAATGCAAATGCATCCCAATGCAAATGCATCCCTAAATAAGGTGGGCCAATAGAAACCACACTCTAAAACCTTATGAGCTGTCTTAGTGCACCATAATGTCCCCCAGCCTCTCTAAAATGACAATTATATAACACAGGACATTTTCTCTTTAGGAATGCAGCGTCTAACAATACCATCCACACAAATCTTATAAAGAAAAGGATCATCCCAAAGATAGTGTCTTACCTCAGATAAAATTTTTTTTCTTTTTAGCATATGAAAAATCAAGGGGATAGATATTACCAGCAACGTAGTTTACATAGTTTGTAAACCAAGGAGTGACTATCATAACCATTAGATGCTCATAAGGAAAAGTCTCCTAAATTTCCTTCATTGTTGCACACTTTATGGCAACTTCATCTAACATTGATAGGTGATCAGTTATAAGCTCAATGTCAAACTCCCGCAAAAGTAACACCCAATGATTAGTCTTAGTTTAGCATAAGGTTTTGTCATCACATATTTCAAGGCTGCATAGTCAGTATACGCAATCACTTTAGACAAAACCAAATATGAGCGAACTGCGCACTGCTCAGTGTCCTACTTGCACAAAAAATAGAGTGAAAGGTCTTACCTCATCTTTGGCATAAAACAACACCCACTGCATAATCACTTGCATCAGACATTAATTCAAAAGGAAGAGACCAGTTATGAGATATAAGAATAGGTGCAGTCACAAGCATATCCTTTAACAGTTAAAAAAAATGTCAAACATTTATCGTTAAAAGCAAATACAACATCTTTTTCAAGCAACTCAATCAAAGGTCTAGCAAACTTCGAAAAATCCTTAACGAACCTACAGTAAAAACCAGAATGACCTAAGAAACTTCTAATGGATATAACATTGTTTGGTAGTGGAGGTTTCTTAATGACATCAATTTTTGCTGAGTTTACCTCTATACCCTTTCTAGAAATCTTATAACCTAAAACAATGCATTCCTGGACCATGAAGTGACATTTTTCCCAATTAAGCAGTAAATGGGTTTCTTCACACCTAATCAAGACTTTCTCTAAGTTATCCAAGCATGCATCAAATGAAGTACCAAACATAGAGAATTCATCCATGAAATTTTTAATGCAAGATTCAAGCATGTCAGGAAAAATAGCCATCATATATCTTTTAAATGTAGCTAGAGCATTGCATAAACCAAATGCCATGCGTCTATATGCAAATGTACCATAAGGACATATAAAAGTTGCTTTTTTCTAATCTTCCGGGGCTATCGAAATCTATAAATATCCGTTATATCCATCTAAGGCACAATAAAAGTCATGTCCAACTAATTTCTTAATCATCTGATCAATGAAAGGTAAAGGAAAATGATCTTTCCTAGTGACATCACTCAACTTCCTATAATCTATGCACATTCTCCACCCAGTTACCTTCCTAGTGGTTATTAATTCATTTTTCAAATTTTCGACCATAGTGGTGCCTCCTTTCTTTGGTGCCACCTGCATAAGACTAACCCAACCAAAATCAGAAATGGGGTAGATAATACCTACATCTAAAAGCTTTACTACCTCTTCTTTCACTACCTCCTTCATGTGCAGGTTAAGTCTCCTTAGGGGTTGTAGCATCGCCTTGTTTCCATCCTCCATGAAAATATGGTACGTGTAAAAGGAAGGGTTTATACGCTTAATATTCGTAATGAATCACCCAATGGCCTTCTTGTGGTCTCGCAGTACCCTCAACAGCTGCTCCTCCATGGCACCTAACAAATAAGAAGAAATGATAACTGGTAAGTGTTCAGGTGGGTTAAGATAAACATACTTCAAATGATTCGGAAGAGGTTTAAGGTCAAGAGAAGGAGGCTCCTCGATTAAAGGCTTCAAAATTAGCTTGGCTAGATGCTAGAAAGGCTCGTATGCTCTCTAATTTGTCCCACAGGCCTGTTGCAACTCAACTCCAATATCCTCTAATTCTTCTTGCAATTCTTCGCCTAACTCTTCGATCATTCCTTGTGCTTCCCCTTCCAACAAACCTAAATAAACAATAGAAGAATTATCAACATCAAAAGAATAAATGTCAATAAAATAGTAAGATTCAAGAGTAGAAAGATGCTTCATAGCGTTGAAAACATCAAACACTGGTTCTTCATCGTGAAGTCTCAAGATGAGCTTTCCACGTTACACATCAATAATGGTCCTTGCAGTGGCCATGAAAGGTCTCCTAAGAATAATGGGGATGTCTCTATCTTCCTCCATGTCAAGGACTAAGAAATCTACTGGGAAGATGAATTTCTCGACCTTAACCAATTCATCCTCAATGACTCCCCTCAGATAAGTAATGGACTTATCTGCCAGCTAAAGCGAAATAGTGGTGGGTTTGGGCTCTGTCAATCCTAACTTCCTAAAAATAGAAAGAGGCATTAAGTTAATGCTCGCACCTAAATCCATTAAAACCCTATCTATATGCAAATCACCAATAACACAAGGAATAGTAAAACTCCCTAGATCCTTAAGCTTCGGTGGTAATGTTTTTGACAATATGGCCAAACCCTCCTCATTCAGCTTCACTGTGGCATACTCCTCAAACCTCCTTTTATTAGACAAGATTTCTTTCAAAAAATTAGCATAAGAAGGCATCTGTCCTATGGCCTCGATAAAAGGAATGTTTATATGAAACTTTTTAAATATCTCAAGAAAATGACCAAACTGCTTATCTAATTACGTACCTTTCAACCTTTGAGGATAAGAAATTTGAGGTCTTACTGGATGTGTGATGGGGTCAGCAAATAACCTTGGATGATCCTCCTTTGTAGCTGGTTCTTCCTTGGCCTCCTTGCTACCTTCCTAACTCTACTCTTCTTCACTCCTTTCCAGTTCTTTATCCTTCTGCTTCTCTTTAACTTCCTCAAGTTGTCTACTACTCCTCAATAAGATTGCCTTTGCATGTTCTTTCAGGTTGGCCTCAGTAGTGCTGGGCAATGAATCCGAAGGTCTTTCCTTCAACAAACTTACAATCTGGCTCATTTGATTCTCCAAGGTTCTGATAGAAGATTCTTAATTCTACATCCTAACCTCAGTGGTGGAGATGTACTTCGAGAGTAGCTCTTCGAGATTGGATTTCATAGGTGGCACAAGATTTGAAGCCTTGAAACCTAAAGGTGGCTATATCTGAACATTGGATAACTGTGGTTGTGCCATCTGATTATTTTGTAAAGAGAAGTTTAGATGATTCCTCCACCCTGGGTTATAGGTGTTAGAATATAGATCCCCTCTCTGTCTATTATAATTGCCCACATAATGGGCCTTTTTTATCTCTTGATCAAAAGGATTCCTAACTTGACACTCAAAAGATGCATGGGAATCTCCACCACAATACTCGCATATGGCACAACTCCTTAATGAAGAAGTAGCTCCTTCTCTCACAATGTGCATCAGATTATCTAGCTTCTTCGTCAAAACATCCATCTGAGCTGATAAAGCCACTGTATTGTCTACTATATGAGCTCCTATAGGTCGTCTAGGATGCCTATTTGAATGATACTGAAAGCCGCTAGTGGCCATTTCATCAATCAACTTGTAGGCCTGATCTGGTGTCTTTTGCATTAATCTACCTCCTGTTACAGCATCTATGGTACTCCTGGTCAATGGGTTCATACCTGTATAAAAAGTATTAACCTACTGCCATATAGAAAACCCATAACTAGGACACTAGGTCAATATATCTCAAAATCACTCCCACGCCATATAGACTTTCATTTTCATATTGGGTGAAGGAAGTGATCTCATTCTTCATCTTTGCAACCTTGGCAGGAGAGAAAAATTAGCCAGAAATAATCTCATCATCTCATCCCATGTAGTAATCGACCCTGACTGCAAACTAGCCAACCATGCTATGGCCTTATCCCTTAAAGAAAATGGGAATAGTCTTAATCTCAACGCATCATCCAACACTCCATTCTGCTTGAATAGACCACAAATATCCAGAAAGGTCTCCAAATAGGTGTTCGGATCCTCCAAAGGTAGTCCTACAAACTAAGATGCTCTCACCATAGATGTAATACTATGAGGAATCTCAAAGCTCGCAGTTGTTATCGTCAGCCTTACAATGGGAGGCATGGGTCTATTGTTGTGCCCCATACTCAAATCCATCATAGTCAACTCCCTTCTCTCTTTAGGACGTGCCATTAACCCTCCTCGTGTTGTTGCATCTCTACAAACTGCTCTTCTCTAATCATTCTTTTGTGTCACTATTTCAAGCCAATCTGGTTTCCTTGCGTAACCTGCGAGCATTTTTTTCAATCTCAGTATCAAGTAGCAAATTCTCGGGCTATTGACCACAAGTGAGCGTAAACAAAATGAAACAAATAAAAAGCAAATAATAATAGAGCTACGAATTGAAAATAAAACACATTGAAGTAAAGCAATCAAATAAACAACTAAAATATGCAAATAAATAATGACGTAAGGAAATATCCCCGGTAACGGCTCCAAAAACTTGTTGTGGTCTAAACAAAGCAATAAAAATTAAGTTCTATCTAGACCAAAACTAGAGGCAAGTGTACCTTGTCGACAAGTAATATAAAATGGTAAGAACTAGATATCGTACTCAAGGAATTCCAACACCCAATTAAATTAAACGATGCAAAATTATTCAAACTATCTGTTATTCACGTTTTCTACTCTAGCCCTCTCTCACGCTCTTTTTTAGCTTACCGCCACTCTATTTTCTCTGTAGCCTTTTTCTAGCTTGCCGCCACTCTTCTCTGTTTTTTTAATGCAACCCTCTTTCTCCTCTTCCCTATTTATTGATGTGTCCTATTAGGTTTTTTAGTCTCCACTATTTCTATTCATGCACAAACCTCACTTTTTGTCTTGGCTAAACATTTTCCTTTCTTTTTTTCGTGAGCTTCGTTATTTCTTCTTTTTCCCTCTCTATTTCACGTCATTTTGGCTCAAGAAATGCTTAAATTTTGCTTCTACGCTGTCTTCCTATCCAACTTTCTTGCTTTGTGCTTTTAAATGTTCCAAATCCAATATGTGCCTAAAATTAAAAAAAATAACTCTTAATTAGTGCAATTGCCAGGTATTTGGAATCAATTGGAATAGTGACTTAGTTCACTATGCTAGGTATTCCTGAGCAAAATGATATGGCCAAAAGGCGCAATCGAACCCTAAAGGACATGATGAAGTCAATGCAGAGTAGGATTAACCTACCCGAATACTTTTGGGGTAAAGTCATCAAGACGACATTGTGTATCTTGAATAAAGTCCAATGTAAGTCAGTACCAAAGATGCCTTTTAAACTCTGGGTTGGAAGGAAACCAAGCCTTACACACATTCCTGTGTAGGGCTGCCCTACTGAGGTAAGGTTATATAATCCTTATGAGAGCAAATTGCAACATCGTTCCACTTGTTGCTATTTAGTAGGCTATTCTGACCACTCTAAGGGCTATAGATTTTACTGTAGAGAAGGAAGGGCCAGAATAGTAGAATCGTAAGCAACTAAGCTTCTAAAATATGATGTTCAGGATGAGGGAGGATCTTTACATCCTTCAGGAGATAGAAGGATAGATACTATGATTATTTCGTATCCGCCCCTCATACAGTCAGATTTGGTAGATGAAGGTATGAGTACCTTGCCTATGCAGACACAGGGACCTATACCTATTCAGGAAGAGATTTTTAAGGTACAAGAACTTGTGCAGTTGTACAGATCCACCAGAGAGAGGCAACCTACTATCTCATCAGATTACGTAGTCTATTTGGGTGAGCAAGACTATGACATAGGACATATTGTGGATCCAGTTACTTTTACAGAAGTCATTTTTTGACCCCATTTGGACTTATGGTGGGAAGTAATGAAGGATGAGATGCAATCTATGAGGCATAATAAGGTATGGGAGTTTGTTGATTTACCTCAACATTGTAGGCCTGTCAGTTGCAAATGGATATTTAAGACTAAGAAGGACACACAGGTTCAAGTTGAGCAATTTAAGGCGTGTTTTGTTGCCAAGGAATTCACTTAGAGAGAAGGAGTTGACTGCAATGTTACCTTCTCTCTTGTATCCTTGAAGGATGCATTTAGAGTGATTATGGAAATAGTAGCTTATTATGACATAGAGCTACATCAGATGGATGTTAAAACTACTTTCCTGAATGGTGACCTTTATAAAGAGGTCTCTATGGAGCAACCTGAAGGATTTTAGGATCAAGATGCAACTAATAAAGTTTTTAAGTTGAGTAAATCAATATAAGGTCTGAAACAAGCTTCTAGATAATGGTACCTAAAGTTTGATGAGTTTTTGACCTCATTCAGCTTTGTGAAAAATAAAGTTAAAAGATGCTTATACTATAAGGTCAGAGGGAGCAATGTTATCTTCCTATTACTGTACTTGGATGGTATCTTACACGCATCAAATGATTTGACCATATTACATAAGATAAAAACAACTTTTGGCTAAACACTTTGACATGAAGGATTTAGGTGAAGCATCTTTTATTCTTAGTATACAGATTCACCAGGATGGATATTAACACACATTGAGCCTCTCACAAAGAGTATAAATTGAGTGATTGCTATAAAGGTTTAATGTGGCTTACTGTAAATCTCTTGTAGCACCTATCTCTCATGGCAAGAGATTATCTTTGGCAAAGTGTCCACATAATGAAGTTAGGAGAGCGGCTATGAGGAATGTCCCGTACTCTAGTGCAGTTGGTAGCCTAATGTATGCCTAGGTATACACTAGACCAGACATTGCATTTTTTGTTAGACTGCTGGGTCGATATCTAGCTAACCTAGGTGTAAACCATTGTAATGCAGTTAAACAAGTGTTAAGATACCTAAAGGGTACCAAGGATTATATGTTGACATACAGAAAAGTCAACAATTTAAACCTCACAGGTTATAAAGACTTTGATTTTGCTATGTGTCCAGACGATTGTAAATCCACTTCAGGGTATATTTTATATTGGCAAATGGTATAATATCGTGGAAGAATATCAAGCAAACACTGATAACTTCCTCGACCATGCATGCAGAGTTTGTTGCATGTTATGGAGCTGTTACACAGGCGATTTAACTCAAAAACTTGATTTCTGAGTTGTCTGTGGTATATTCAATAGCTAGACCCATTCGGTTATATTGTGATAATCTTGCTGCAGTGTTGATCAGTATCAACAACAAGAATATCACAGGTTCTAAGCATTTAGAGGTTAAATACTTGACCATAAGGGAGTGAAAAAGGTGACGTTGAAGTGGAGCATATTAGGACTGAGGAGATGATCATCTTTTTATCCTCAGTAATAACTGTTCTTGCGATTGCCATAATACATATGAAGGCTTTAAGATTTGTTTTGATCTTAAGCATTTTAAAGGTCATTGGGCATATATAAAGATTGACCTTGAGCCTATGTCAGTAAGACACATACAACTTAGTACGAATATCCATAAATTTAACATGACATAGGAGGATATAAAGTTTAATCCCATAAAGGTTCTCTAATGCAGTTTAGCATTCAATTAGAGAACACAAAGGTTTTCTCTAATGCTGTTGAGAATTCGGTGAGATAAAACAAGGTTTTCTCTAATGCTGTTTAGCATTTGGTAATAGAAAACAATATTTCTCTATTGCAGTTTAGCACATGTTATTTAGCATAAAATTGGAGAAATCGAGACCTACAAACTAAAATGGTACGTGTTAGATCATATAGGTATCATTCTAGTTTGCCACACCTCATTTTCCCATTCATGTTAGTAAAGTATTAGATATTCGTGACTATGTTGGACCTGTGTCATAATGACACATGTATTTAATATTTTTTGGTATCGAAAGCCTTGCAGGATTGAATGTTGGACTTTCATTACCTTTGGATCAAATATTTTTAACTTTTAAATTTGGTACCAATACAGTAGCATGACTTAATTAAGTTTTCAAACTATTTTTAAACTTGAGTCAAAACTGCAATTAATAATTGTCCAAGGGGGAGAATGTTAGACAATTTTGTCCTTTCTCATTATGTTGGACAACTATTAATTGTAATTTTTGGTTTTTTAATAACTTATCAGTTAAGTTACATAATTCGATCCAGATAAAGGTAATAAAGTAGCCCAATAAATGATCTAAATTAATGAGTTGAAGTCTAAGAGAAAAATAGATCCCGACTAGTGTGGACTAATCCCATATGGGGATTGTGATGGGGAAGCTCAATATGGAAGCTATATATAAAGGTTAAGGTCTCCTGCAGTTTCTCGTGTCATTCGTAAGTATACTAAAGGCTTATACAGTGGATACACATTACTGTATATAGCATTATATATATATATAACATTCATATGAATATGGTTATGGATTGTTACATGATGTCATCTATACCAATATTAAATAGTATTCATTTGCTGGTACAACTATGGTAATAGTAAGTCGGTATGAACTTACCTGGTAACCGAACTCATTTGTCCGAACCTTCCGATGGTTTTTTTTCCTTCAGTCGACGGCAATCCAGGCAGCAACTGGAGGTGAGACCTTGGGGCTTTTGTTCCTGATGTCGAGACTAGTCAAAAGGTGGAGGTGATGACTGACAATAACTATTAGAAGCGACGAATCAACAATTGGCTTTTTCTTTAATTTTTCTCCTCAATTTTTGCAACGATTCTAACAACGATTGTAACATCCCCTCACCTGTGGGAAGAGTAATTTGGTAATTTGGCACGGGTTAGGACTGTCTAAAGTGTTTTTGCCATATTCATGCATTCATTTATGCACATGA
>JANZXR010097831.1:0-10083 GCA_027575705.1 Erythroxylum echinodendron
CTAACTTCTCCGATTGACCTCACTTGGGCCTGTTTCTCAGGTCCGACCCGTTCTATGGAAACGGGATGTTACATTTGAAATGTGGATAGTGTGAACTGCTAAGTCCAAAATTGTAACATGTATATATAAATATGTACTTAATTGTGTGATTGTGGTTTATTATCATGGGCTATAAACTTGTTAGCTACTAAGCTTCCCAACTCATCCCACAAAATTTTCTACTCTCCAAGTACAAACAGAGTAGATCACTAAACCCTTGTAAAGCTTGGCAACTCTAAGAATTTTAGACTTTTTGTAACTAGTTAGTTTAGAGACTTTTGGCACTTAGAAGCATATCATACATGAGCATTCATGATTGTAATTATTGTATTATTCTACTAATGTGGCTTCTAATATAAAGTATGAAGGAGAGTACCAACTCTGTTTTGTTGAAGATTGATAGTGAAAGTTGCAGATATTTACTGATATATATGTGCAAAAATTTTCTTTTCTGCTAAGTTATCATTATGGCTGGAACTGAGATTATTGGTTGTGTGATGATCTTTAATGATTTTTCTTTAAGTAAATAGTTTAAAGGGAGTTTTGTATGTATGAATTTAAATGTTGGATTCGGGTCTTCTAGTTATAGTTAATAGATATATTTATTAACAGTGGAAAGAAAAGAGGAAAAATGGGGAAAATGTGATATAAAACTTTGAGGAATAAACTGTATTGATCTAGGCAAAATTTGACAAAATTGTCTCATGAAAATTGTAGATCTTTTACTTAGCTTTCCAATGATATAAAATTTTAAATTTTTGGATTTATGGATTAAAAGTTATGAAGTTGGAATGCAAGACTGGAAAGTTGCGATTATACTATTTTTCGCAGCTGTTCACTAAAAGTCACGATCGTGCTTAAGCACGATCACAACAAACGTCAAATTTTTGCCATTGTTCACCATTTGTCGTGATCATGCTTATGCATAATCGCGACTCCTAATATATGTTTCAATTTCTCACGCCCGTGATTTTTCCTCTTCTGCGACTTTGCTTTTAATTCATTAATTCAATTGCTATTTATTCACTTAACACCTAATTCAATTTATTTTCATGTCCATTTTATTCTATGTTATTTTATTTAAATTGTTGGGTATTTGTTTTTACTCCCTCTATGAATTTTATTTATTTATATAATTATTTATTCATTCATTCATTTACTTATTATTTTATTTATTATTTTATTATTATTTGTATACATTAAAAAGGGGTCCCTTCATGGCGTCTTTTAATTTATTTTCATGTCAAATTTATTATAGGCTATTTATTTTAATTGTTTATGTATTTATTTTGCTCCCACTGAAGAATTAAATTCTTTTTATTTTGATATTAATTGTAAATATAATTATTTTATTTTAAAAATAATCTAATTTTGGCTCCTTCATGCCATAAAATAGGAACCGAGACCCAAGGCCAGCATCTTTGGTACCAGAGCCTATGATTTATAAGGATTCCGAGGCTTAGAATATGACATATGATGAAATATATGATCTTGATAAAATGTTTGTAATGTTAAATTATTTATTTGCATTATTGAGTCTACTGATTGAATTAAGTGACATGCATCTCATGTATACATGTAGGAAATAGGATTAAAATAAAATGTAAGCTAAATGATAATATTTTATTGAAGGAGTAAAATGCCACCTCGTAGAAGAACATGAGGAGTTTTGCGAGGATCTGCTGTACCTGATTCTTCATCAAGGGAGGAGGGTATTGACGAGTCCAGGGCCCCAACGATTACTGACTGTAGGATAGGGTAACGAGCCCTCTCAACCTCAAATGCTCGAGTCATCCCACCCTTAAAAACAAGTGCCTAATTCATTTGATTCCAGAATGTTACAAGCCTTTGCTTAGGCTTTTGCACAGGCGATGGGCCAGATGCCATCCACATATACACCAGCCCCATCTAAGAAAGGAAGACAATTTGATAAGCTGAGGAAGTATGGCGTAGTGGATTTTTATGGAACAACTAATTTTGAAGAAGTTGAAACTTGATTGAGGAAGACAGAGAGAATATTGGAACAGATGGATTGTGAAGATGAGGAGAAAATTGTGTATGCCATGAGCTTGCAACAAGGAGATGGCCTGCATTAGTGGGAAAGCGTACTAAGGAGCCAGTTAAAGCTGCTAGTGTTAACCTGGAAAGATTTCCAAGCTGCCTACAAGCAGAAATATTTGTCTGAGGTGTATATCCAGCAGAAACAAAGGGAGTTTCTGAGTCTCACCTAGAAGGAGATGACCGTGAGTGAGTATGAGCGCAAATTCACACAATTATCCAGATATACATCTGAATTGATGATAAGCGAAGCAGTTAAGTTCCAAATAATTGAAGCAAGATTGCATTTGGTCATAAGAGAAAAAGAGATTGTGCAAAAGTTTTGCAACTTTCAACAACTGGTAGAAGCTACATTAAGGGTAGAGAATATAGAAAACATAAAGAGCATATTGAACAAAAAGAGGAAGGGAAGAGAACAATTTAGCAAAGGAGGTAGTGCGCATATGCTAGGGAGGAGTGCCAAAACTTTCCCTGTACCGTCTGAGGTTAGGAGAAATGGTTCAAGTTGACCCAAACTGACGAGAACTATTTCTCTTCAAGCCTCATCTGAGGGAGGTAGCAGAAAAGGGTAGGGGACTAAGCAATCCTTTCCAAAATGTTATAATTGGAGTAAATTCCATAAAGGTGAGTGTTATCAACTGACTAGAGTTTGCTTTAACTGTAGAGAGAAAAGGCACATGGCCAGAGAGTGTCCACAGTATACTAGATAGACAGGAACGCAGAGGCAAGATGTAAAGAGGGCTGATACCGTAGATGTTAAGTTTGTAACTGAAATGGGTAGTTCTAGTGGAGCTAAGAAGGTAAATCCTCTAGAAAGACCGAGAGGGCAAGCACCAGCTAGGGTATTCGTAATGACCAGGGAGGAAGCAGAAGTAGCTCCAGAGGTTGTTACTGATATGGTTAAATTATTTTAAGATGACATTATTGTTTTGATTGATTCGGGATTTACCCACTTTTTTATATGTACAAGTATGATTTTTCATGATAGAAATTTGAGACTAGTTGATAGTCTTTTGATGGTTAGCACCCCGATTAGCTAGTATGTTATTATTAGTCATGTTTATCAAGGGTACGAAATATGTATTGGTGAAGCAAAATTAATGGTGGATTTAATGCCATTGGAGATGAAGGGATCGTATGTGATTTTGGGCATAGAAACTTTAGAAAAATATAGTGCCAATTTGAATTATAGACAGAAGACGATAGAGTTTGTACTAGATAAAGGTGAAAAGGTGATGTTTGTGGGAGACAGAAAGGTAATCCCACCTGAACTTATTTCAACACTAACAATAGAGAAAATGATGAAGAAAGGGTATGAAGCATTCTTAACATATGTGTTAGACACGAAGATGGATCAAGAAAAATTAGAAAATATTCCTATGGTTAAGGAATTTCCAGATGTTTTTCCAGAAGAACTACCAGGACTATCACCACCTAGAGAAATCAAGTTCACCATAGAGCTTCTTCCAGGCACGACATCCATATCAATCCCACCCTATAGGATGACTCTAGTAGAATTGAAGGAACTTAAAGAGCAGTTAAAAGAGCTATCGGAGAAAGGTTTTATTAGGCCTGGCTCTTCATCTTGGGGAGCTCCAGTTCTTTTTATGAAAAAGATGGATCCTTGAGAATATGTGTGGATTACAAAAAGCTTAATCATGTCACTATCAAGAATAGATATCCCCTTCCATGCATAGATGATCTGTTTGATCAACTGCAAGGAGCAAAAGTCTTCCCTAAGATAGAATTGAGATCGACTTATCATCAATTGCGAATAAAAGAGTCTGATGTGTCAAAGACTGCCTTCAGAACACAATATGGGCATTTTGAGTTCTTAGTTATGCCCTTTGGGTTAACCAATGCCCCTGCAGCCTTCATGGACCTCATGAATAGAATCTTCAAGTCTTTCCTAGGCCAATTTATCATAGTCTTTATTAATGATATATTGGTTTATTACAAAAGCAATAAGGAGCATGAAGAGCATTTAAGGATTGCCTTGAAGACATTGACATAGAAAGAGTTGTATGCCAAATTTGATAAATGTGAGTTTTGGATAAAGGAAGTGATGTTTCTTAAACATGTGATTTTGAAAAAAGGAGTACATGTGGATCCAAGAAAAATAGAAGCTGTAATTAAATGGGAAGCGCCCAATAATATAGTAGAAGTGAGGAGTTTCTTGGGATTAGATGGATATTACAAATGATTTATGGAAGGCTTTTCTATGATAGCAACTCCACTCACCAAATTGACAAGGAAGAGTCAGAAGTTTTTATAGACAAAAGAATCTCAGCAAAGTTTTCAGAAATTGAAGAAGAAGCTTACAACTACACCAATTCTGGCTTTGCCTTCTGGCAGTGATGGATATATAGTGTATAGTAATGCTTCGAGGAAAGGATTAGGGTGCGTGCTGATGCAAAGAGATAAAGTAATTGCCTATGCCTCTAGGTAATTGAAACTTTATGAGATGAATTATCCTACGCTTGACTTGGAATTAGCTGTTATAGTCTTTACATTAAAAATATGGAGACATTATTTATACGGAGTCACTACCAAGGTATTTACAGGCCATAATAGTGTTAAATATTTGATGAGTCAAAAAGAGTTGAATTTGAGGCAAAGAAGATGGTTAGAATTATTGAAGGACTATGACTTGATGATAAACTACCACCTAGGGAAAGCCAATGTAATAGTGGATGCACTGAGTAGGAAATCTACTATGGCACATGTGAAGATGGTATATCTTCCTTTTGTTTAAGGAATTAGCTAAATTGAAGGTGACATTAAGGCAAGTCGAATCTGGTGGTATATTGGCTAATTTTAGAGTAAGACCAGTATTGAATAAGAAAATTAAGGAATTGCAGGAACAAGATGAATACTTATTTAAGCTCAGAGAAGAAATTAAAAATGGTAAGCCTTCGAAAATAGAAGTAAGAGAAGATGGATTGATGGTGGTATACAACAGATTTTGTATTCCGAATATGCTAGAGTTGAAGGACAAAATTCTTAATGAGGCACATAATGCTCCATATGCAATGCATCTGAGAAGTACCAAAATGTATAGAGATTTAAAGGAATACTTTTAGTGGAGAGGAATGAAGAAGGATATTGCAGAATATGTTGGGAAATGTTTGGTGTCTTAAAAAATTAAAACAAAACATCAAGCACCTGCCAGTAAGCTTAAACCCTTGTCTTTTCCTAATGGAAATGGGAGGAGATTATAATGGATTTCTTAATGAGATTACTAAGGACCAATAGGAAGTATGACACAGTATGGGTAATTGTTGATAGGCTAACCAAGTTAGCACATTTTTTCCTATTAAACAAACAAATTCTCTGAATGCTTTGGCCAAGAAATACATAGATGAAATAATCATAATTCATGGGATTCCAAGTTCCCAAATTCACCTCGAGATTTTAGGAAAGTTTTTAAGAGGCTTTGGGAACCAAATTGCATTTTAGTATAACCTTTCATCCAAAAACGGATAAACAATCAAAGAGGACGATAATGACATTGGAGGAAATGTTATGAGCTTGTGTTATGGACTTCAAAGGCTCATAGGATGAACATTTACCTTTGATTTAATTTTCTTATAATAATTCCTACCACTCAAGAATTCAAATGGCACCTTATGAAGCCTTGTATGGTAGGAGGCGTAGAACTCTAATTTGTTAGGACAAGGAAGTTGAAAGAAAACTTATAAGACCTGAGTTGCTACAAGCTACAGTCAACAAGATTAAATTAGTGAAACAGAGACTCAAAACAGCCCAAGACAGGATGAAGAGCTATACAGACCCATATAGGAAGGAGATGGAATATGAAGTGGGAGATAAAGTGTTTCTTTGAGCTTCACCATGGAAAGGCGTTTTAAGATTTAATAAAAAAGGCAAACTTAGTCCAAGATACATAGGTCTTTATGAAATTATTGAGAAGATTAGGCCTCTCGCCTACAAATTAGCCTTACCGTTAGAGTTGTCTAAAATTCATAATGTCTTCCATATAGCAATGCTGAGGAGATATAGATAAGATCCTTCACATAGAATCCAACCTTCAGAAGTTCAATTAAGGGAGGATGTGACTTATGAAGAACAACCAGTGGCGATTATAGATTCAAAGGAAAAGGTCCTAAGGAATAAGATTGTGATGCTGGTAAAAGTTTTATGGAAGAAGCATACAAAAGAGGAAGCAATATGAGAATCTTTGGAAGCTATGAAGGAGAAGTATCCACACCTATTTGTGGACTCAGGTAAGAATTTCGAGGACGAAATTCTTTAAGGGGGAGAAATGTTAGACCCGGAATTTTCTTAGAATTTATTTTATTAAATTAGAAAGCATGAATATCAGTAGAATTCATGAATTAAAGAATTATAGAGTTTAATTTGGTCTATTATTATTTTCATGAGATAGCATAGAATAAAAGGAAGATTTAGAATGAAGATAAGGAGATATAAGGCATTAGGTTGAATAAGGAAGGTAAGATTGGAAGGTTAAAATTTTTGTCTTAAACTAATAAGACAAGAAGAGAAGAGAGTGGTGAGTGTTAAGAAAGAAAAAGAGAGAAGGTGAAAACCAAAGCATAGAAAGAGAATAAGAAGGAAAGAGCAAGGAAAAAGAAGAGGAAGAAGATTATCATCTTTCTTTTTTAAGTAAACCTTATTATTCTCTTTGTTTGGATAGAATAAGGGAGTAGAGAAGATAGGTTATGTGCTGAAAATGAAGAGAAAAGTAAAGAACCGAAATTCTTCTCCTTAGATTTTTATAAACCTTAACTAGATCTTAGTTCTTCTAGTTAGATAAACTAATAATAGATTAAGTTTAAGCACATTCATGAATATTTAAGCTTATGGAAGCTTATTCGAGTGTGATGATTAAATGAAAATATGTTTGTTCTTAGGGAACCAAGATTATGTAAGGCAAGAACAAGAGGAAAGACAAACTTGAACTTGGAAATATCAAGTAACTAGGAGGGTAATATGTTTATAGTTTTTGTGATGATGAGCTGAAATTATTTATTTGTATGTGTACTTAAATGCTTGCTTTTACTCATTCTGAATGTGGGGAAAAAGTCCTATGAATTTGTGTCATGTTTATTTTGAAAGAAACTGTAATTTAGTATTGATGCAAAACAGAAAAATTCAATAAGCATTAAATATATGAATATGTTATGAAATATGTATGCATAAGAAAATCTGCTTATGTGGGTAAGAGATATACCATTCTATTCGTCACATGTACATTGACTAAAAGCCTTCTCCTGGCTGCCATCTTGTAACATATGAGCTCTAAAAAATGGACTTATTCTGTTTGTGATGCAAACTTCGGTTTCACCATTCTGTTTTATGGGATTCTCTCGAGCTATTATATTGTGCATTACATTTTAATTTGTTGAGTATGGAGCATACTTGAGTGTGTATGTCCTGATGATAAAATGAAACATATGATCTGTTTTGTGAGATAATGTGTTCTGTTCTATGTAAATTCTCAAGGTTTGAAACGTGGATAGTGTGAACTGCTAAGTCCAAAATTGTAACATCTATATGTAAATATGTACTTAATTATGTGATTGTGGTTCATTATTGTGGGCTATAAACCTATTAGCAACTGAGCTTCCCAGTTCACCTCACAAATTTTTCTACTCTTCAGGTACAAACAGAGCAAATCACTAAACCCTTGCAAAGCTTGACAACTCCAAGAGTTTCTGAATTTTTTTAAATAGTTAGTTTAGAGACTTTTGGTACTTAGAAGCATATCATGCATGAGCATTCAAGATTGTAATTTTTGTATTATGCTACTAATGTGGCTTCTAATATGAAGGATGAAAATGTGCACCAACTCGGTTTTGTTGAAAATTGACAATGAAAGTTGCAGAGATTTACTGATATATATGTGTAAAAAATTTCTTTTCTGTTAAGTTGTCATTATGACTGGAAGTGAGACTATTGGTTGTGTGATGATCTTTGATGGGTTTTCTTTAAGTAAATTATTTAAAGGAAATTTTGTATGTATGAATTTAAATGTTAGATTCGGGTCTTTTGGTTATAGTTAATAGATATGTTTATTGACAGTGGAAAGAAAAGAGGAAAAATGGGGAAAAACGTTATCTGAAACTTTGAGGAATAAACTGCATTGATTTATGCAGAATTTGACAAAATTTCTTCATGAAAGCTCTTGATCTTTTTCTTAGCTTTCCAATGATATAAAGTTTTAAAATTTTGGATTTATGGATTGAAAGTTATGAAGTTTTGAAGTTGGAATGCATAACTGGAAAGTCACAATCGTGCTTAAGCACGATCGCGACAAACTTGATTTTCCGCGACTGTTCATTCAAAGTCACGATCGTGCTTAAACACAATTACGACGAACCTTGAATTTTTTCCACTGTTCACCATTTTTTGCGATCATGCACAAGCACGATCGCAACTTTTGTATTTTTACAGGAATGTCGCAATTGTGCATATATATATCTGTCACAGGCAGAAGAAATTTCTCAAGCCCATGACGTTTCCTCTTCTGTGACTTTGCTTTTAATTCAAGAATTCAATTGCTATTTATTCACTTAATGCCCAATTCAATTTATTTTCATGTCCATTTTATTATATGTTATTTTATTTACATTGTTGGGTATTTGTTTTTATTCCCTCTATGAATTTTATTTATTTATTAAATTATTTATTTATTTATTTGTTATTTTATTTTATTATTATTTGTATACATTAACAAGGGGTCCCTCCATGACATCTTTTAATTTATTTTCATGTCAAATTTATTCTAGACTATTTATTTTAATTGTTTATGTATTCATTTTGCTCCTACCAAGGAATTGAATTCTTTTTATTTTGATATTAATTGTAAATATAATTATTTGTATTTTAAAAATACTCTAATTTTGGCGTCTTGAGGCCACTAAATAGGAACCTAGACCCGGGGCCAACAGATGAAATGAGCATATAAATGTCTTGCTTTTACTTTTGAGATGATTAATGATTCATAGATGTTGTAAAGATGATTTTGAGATGGAAAGATCATTAAAAATAATGTAGGAAAAAGTGCAAAAATTTTGATAGATAAATGGAGTTTTCATATTCTGTTTTCATTATACATTAACGTGGATTTCTTTAGGGATTATAGAGATGAGTTAGAATGATTTTGAGGTTAAAGAAAAGGATAAAGTAGGTTCTTAAAATGAGGTAAATTAAAATGATAAGTTAGAGATGAAATGAAGTTGTTATTGAAGATGAACATATGCAGAAATGAATGAATGATAGATGATATGTTTTGAATTACTATGATTGATGAACCTTAGGTATGGGTTATCTTATTGGTGATATTGAGATAGGATTGAGGTAGAAAGCAGATGAAAATGAAGCAAAAATGATTATTTTGGCATAAGATGTCTTCAATATAGTAAAGAGAAAGTTAGAAATGCATGCATGATAGGAATTCAAAAGTAAATGGGGTTAAGTGAGTGATGATGAATCAAATGAGCATGGTTTTGTGGATTTTAATGCAACTAATATGGTAGTTGAATTAGTATGTAAGGAAGTTGCACAAATGGATATGAATACTGGAAATTTTGGTGAGAAAATGATGTTAACCTTTATGTTGAATTCATGAGAATGTAGTGGCAAAAATATGGTTCTGTCAAGATCGTGGCAGAATCCCTACAATCATACCCAGTCCCACGAGCTTCTATCATGATCATGGGAAGGACTACCACGATTATGGACTATCATATGGGGTAAAGAGTGGTCTTTTAGGTGATGTTTCAATCGAATAATGTCAAGATACTTCCTTATGATATACTAGGGTTGAATGAGATCTTGAATGAATCTAGTTGATAATGGATATTGTAACATCCCGTTTCCATACAAAGGGCTGAATGATAGAAACGAGTACACGAGTGATTAATCCGAGAAATTAGGAAAACACATCTCATGCTCATGCATTAGTGAACAGTGATTTTTGCATATGAAAAATATCTGTACATG
>JANZXR010097873.1:0-10082 GCA_027575705.1 Erythroxylum echinodendron
TGATAGATAAGAGTCCACTACAAAGGGTACATATCCTTGAAGGTGATATATCCTTTGGAAGTGATATAAGTGTGAATTGGTATTTTGTTGTAAATTGATTGAGGAAAGTGAGAATATGAGTAGACATGAGGAAACTAAAGTATACAGACAGAATGAAATGAAATCATAAAATTGTTATGATCATAAAAGGGCGAATTTAGAACTGAAATGGTTAAGTGAGTAATGTGATAAGAGTTTGAAATTTAGTATAAGGAGATAGTAAGAGAAAACAACTCAGTGGCATGATCACTAGGCACATTTGGTTGGCAAAACAACCAATTGACAGGGTCGCTAGGCCCGTTTAATGGCCAAAATAGCCCGTTGGCACGGTGACTAAGCATCTTTGGTGGGCAAAACAACCTGTTGACTTGCTCGTTAGGCACCTTTAGTGGGCAAAATTGCCTGTTGGCACAGTGGCTAGGTACTTTTAGTGGGCAAAACAACCGACTAGTATGGTCTCCATGCACCTTCATTAGGAAAAATAGCTCGTTGGCACGATCGCTGGGCACCTTTGGTGGGAAAAATAGCCTGTTGGCGCAGTTGTTAGACACACTTGGTAGGCAAAACAACCCATTAGGCACCTTCAGTAGGTAAAACAGCCAATTGGCACGATTGTTAGGCATCTTCTGGGACAAAACAATCAGTTTGCATAATTACTAGGCACCATCGGTGGGTAAAACAGCCTATTGGAACGATCACTAGGCTACTTTGGTGGGAAAAATAGCCCATTGGCTTACATTAAGGGGGAAAAACAGTTCATTGGCACAGTCACTAGGCACCATCAATGGGCAGATTGTACATTGCATCTTTGAATTGTCAATTATGATGCGTTTGAGCGTTATGTTTAATGGCTAAATTATGTTATGTATTATGAGTTTTGAGCTAAATTGATAAACGATTGAATTATTAGAATAGATTGAGAATGCTTAATTTGATAACAATACATGTACATATGCTTGAATTGTGGCTGATTGCCGATGGTTATAAATATATTAACCACTGAGCCTTGTAGCTCAACCCACCCTTTTCCCTCCTCAATTGTAGAATGAGAAAGTTAGCAATCCTTGCAAGGCATCAGGGACTCCAAGATAGTTAGAGACTTTTGTACTAAGTTAGTGAACATTTTGGATAGCTTTGTAGGCGTATTAAACACGAGCATCCATTTGTATTTTGTATTAAGTACTGATGCAATTGTTCTTATGTAACTAAAGCTATGTATAAACTTCGTTTGATATAGTAGTGATATTTGAGAAAAGTTTTTTTATATGTTCATGCTATCTTTGGATGAATTGCTATGGGTTTTTGGGAAATGTATGTGTATGTGTTTGTAAACTTAGTGATAGATGTTGGATGTTTTGGGTCCATTTCAAAGGTTTCACCGTCACAAAGCCAGACTTTGGCCGTGGCAAACTTTTTGCAAGATATTTTTTGCTTGATCTTTAAAGGTTCCGCTGAGGCAAATTCTAACCTTGGCCATGGTGAACTTTTCCAGACAGGTCTTTCGCTTGACCTTTGAATGTCTTGCTGCGGCGAAGTCAACAGCTGGCCGCGACAAACTTTTCCATAAGGGTGGTCTTTATACTTGATACCCTCACTAAGTAGCTTTGTAATAAGTTCTGAGACCCAGGCACCATCATTATTTGGTATCAGAAAGTGAGTTAGACTCCGAAAACAGGGCCTAACAGCTAGGCATCTTCACTGGGCATAATAGCCTATTGGCACTGTTTCTAGTCAACCTTGGTGGGAAAAACAACCTGTTGGCATGGTCGCTAGGCACTTTCAATGGGTGAAAACATTCTATTGGCAAGGCCGCTAGTCCCCTTCGATGGGAAAAACAACTCATTGGGCACATTTGGTGGCTGACACAACCTATCGGCACAGTCGCTGGGCACCTTTGTTGGGTAAAACAACTCATTGGCGCAGTCACTAGGCACCATCAGTGGGCAAAATAACCCGTTGGGCATTTTTGGTAGGTAAAACAGCCCGTTGACATGATCGTTAGGCACCTTTGGAGGGCAAAATAGCCCATTGGCACAGTCTCTAGGCACCCTCAGTGGGCAAAATAGTGCATTGACACAGTCACTATACACCTTGGGTGTGCCAAACAGCACATTGAAACGGTCGCTAGGCAACTTTAGTTGTCAAAATAGCCAGTTGGCTTAGTCGTTAGGCGATTTTGGTGGGAAAAATAGCTAATTGGCACACCTTCATTGGGAAAACAGTCCGTTGGCACTATTGCTAGGAAATTTTGGCTGGGAAAAATGATCTGTTTGCACTGTCGTTAGGAACCTTGGGAGGGTAAAATAGCTCATTGGCATAGATAAGCAAAACAGCCTATTGACTTTATCGCTAGGCACTCTTGGCTCTCAAAATAGCCCATTGGCATTATCACTAGGCACCTTCAGTGGGCAAAACAGCCTGTTGGTACGATGGCTAGGCACCTTCGATGGGAAAAACAACCCATTGGGCACTTTCAGTGGGAAAATAACATGTTGGCATGGTCGTAAGGAACCTTCGATCAGTAAAAAAATATATTGGCACAGTGGCTAGGCACTTTGGTGGGAAAAACAGCCTGTTGGACACCTTCAGTGGGTAAAACAACCTATTGGCACAGTTAGTAGGCACCTTTGATGGGAAAAATAGCCCGTTGGCACATCTTCGACGGGCAAAACAGTACGTTGGCACAGTCTGGTCATTAGGCACCTTCGGTGGATGAAACAACCCATTGAAAAGGTCGTTAGGTGCCTTTGGTGGGAAAAACAACCAGTTGGGCACCTTCGTTGGGCAAAACAACTCGTTGGCACAGTTGCTAGGCACCTTCAGTGGGCAAAACAACCCATTGGCATAGTGGCTAGGAATCTTAGGTTGGAAAAATAGCCCATTGGTCACCTTCGGTGGGCAAAACAGCTCGTTGACACGATTGCTAGGGACCATCGATGGGAAAAACTACCTATTGGCACACGTCAGGTGGGAAAAACATTCCGTTGGCATGGTCGCTAGGCACATTTGGTGGAAAAACAACAGTTGGTGTACCTTTTGTAGGCAAAATAGCCCGTTGACATGGACGCTAAACACCTTCGTTGGAAAAACTAGCCCTTTGGCAAACCTTCAGTGCGTAAAATAGTTTGTTGACAAAGTCACTAGGCATATTCTGTGGAAAAATAGTCCGTCAGCATGGTTGTTAGGCACCATCGGTGGGCAAAATAACCTACTAGCATGGTCATTAGCCACCTTTGGTGGGCAAAATAGCCCACAGGGTACCTTAAGTGGGTAAAACAGCTTGTTGACACAGTCGTTAGGCACCTTTGGTAGGAAAAATGACCAATTGGGCACCTTTGATGGGCAAAACAACCCGTTGGCACGGTAACTAGCCACCCTCGGTTGGCAAAACAACTCATTGCCATGGTCTCTAGGTGCCTTTTATGGGCTAAACAACTCGGTGGCATGGTGGCTAGGCACCTTCGGTAGGAAAAATAGCCCGTTGGGTACCATCAATGGGAAAAACAGCTCGTTGGTGCAACTTTGGTGGGAAAAGGGGTCCGTTGCACACCTTTGGTGGAAAAATAGCGCACTGACTCACCTGTGATGGGCAAAATAGCCCGTTAACATGGTCGGTGGGCAAAACTGTCCGTTGGCACTATCACTAGGCATATTTGGGTGAAAAAACAACCCATTGGCTCACCATCGGTGCAAAAAACAGCCTGTTGGTATAGTTTCTAGGCACTTTTTGTGGGAAAAACAGCCTATTGGGCACCTTCAGTGGGTAAAATAGCTCGTTGGTACAGTTTATTAGGCACCTTTTGTGGGTAAAACAACCCGTTGACACTATCACTTAGAACCATCAGTGGTCAAAACAACCCATTGGGCACTTTTGGTGGGTAAAACAACTCGTTGGCATGGTAGCTAGGCAATTTTGGTAGGAAAAATAGCTCGTTGGCATAATCGCTAGGCACCCTCAGTGGGCAAAACAGCTCGTTAGCATAGCCGCTATGCACCTTGGATGTGCAAAACAGCCCGTTGGAGCAGTCGCTAGGCATCTTTGGTTAGCAAAACAGCCAGTTGGCCCAATCGATAAGCAACTTTGGCAGGAAAAATAGCCACTTAGCAGACCTTCGGTGGGTAAAACAGCTCATTGACATGGTCACTAGGCACTTTCGGTGGGGAAAATAGCCTGTTGGCACACATTTGGTGGGCAAAACAGCCTATTGGGCCCTTTCAATAGGCAAAACAGCTCGTTAATACAATCTCTAGGCACCTTTAGTGGGAAAAATAGCTAGTTGGGCAACTTCGTTGGGCAAAATAACTCGTTGGCAAGGTTGCTAGGCACCCTAATGGGCAAAACAACCCATTGGCATAGTGACTAGGCATCTTCGGAGGGAAAAACAGCCTATTGGACATCTTCGATGGGTAAAACAGCCTATTGGCATGGTCAATAGGCACCTTCGATGGGCAAAATAGCCCGTTGGCACATCTTCGATGGTCAAAATAGTATATTGGCACGGTCTAGTCGTTAGGCAACTTCAGTGGGCAGAACAACCTATTGGGCACCTTTGATTGATGAAACGTCTCGTTGACATGGTCGCTAGGCACCTTCAGTGGATAAAACAGCTCGTTGACACAGTCACTAAGCACTTTTGGTGGGAAAAATAGCCCAATGGCACACCTTTGGTGGCCAAAATAGCCTATTGGGCCATTTTAGTAGGCAAAGTAGCTCGTTAACACAGTAGCTAGGCACCTTTGGTAAGGAAAACAGCCAGTTGGGCACCTTCATTGGGCAAAACAACTCATTGGAACGGTTACAAGGCACCCTTGGTGGGCAAAACAACCCATAGGCATAGTGGCTAGGCATCTTCGGTGGGAAAAATAGCCTGTTGGGCACCTTTGGTACATAAAACAGCTTGATGGCACAGTCGATAGGGAGCTTCTATGGGAAAAACAACCTGTTGGCATACATTGGGCACTTTTGGTGGAAAAATAGCGAGTTGCTACACCTTCTTTGGGAAAAACAGCCCCTTGACACAATCGCTAGGCACCTTTAGTGGAAAAACCAGCCCTTTGGCAAACCTTTGGTGGGTAAAATAGTTCATTGACATGGTCACTAGGCACATTCAGTGGAAAAATAGTCTGTCAGCATGGTTATTAGGCACCATCGGGGGCCAAAACAACCCATTGGCATGGTTGCTAGGCACCTTTGGTAGGCAAAATAGCCCACAAGGTACCTTTAGTGGGCAAAACAACCTGTTGACACGATGGCTAGGCACCTTTGCTAGGAAAAATGACCATTTGGGCACGTTCGATGGACAAAACAACCCGTTGGCACTGTAACTAGCCACCCTCAGTTGGGAAAACTACCCGTTGGCAAGGTATCTAGGTGCTTATGGACAAAACATCTCGGTGGCGTGGTGGCTAGGCACCTTAGGTGGGAAAAATAGCCAGTTGGCAGGGTCATTAGGGAGCTTTGGTGGGAAAAATAGCCCGTTGGCATAACTTCGGTGGGAAATACAGTCCATTGGCCTGCCTTTAGTGAAAAAATAGCCTGTTAACACGATCGGTGGGAAAAACAGTCTGTTGGCATGATCACTAGGCATATTCGGGGAAAAAACAGCCTATTGGCTCACCTTCGGTGGGAAAACAGCTTGTTCATATAGTTGCTCGGCACTTTCGCTAGGAAACAACCAGTTGGACCCTTTCAGCGGCCATCAGTGGCCAAAACAACCCATTGGACCCTTTTAGCGGCTCGTTAACATAGTTGCTAGGCTCCTTTGGTGGGAAAACAGCCAGTTGGGCACCTTCGTTGGGTAAAACAACTCGTTGGCATGGTTTCTAGGCACCCTCGGTGGGCAAACCAACCCAATGGCATAGTGACTAGGCATCTTCGGTAGGAAAAACAGCTTGTTGGACACCTTCGGTGGGTAAAACAGCCTGTTGGCATGGTCAGTAGACAACTTTGATGGGAAAAAAAGCCTGTTGGCACTCCTTCAATGGGAAAAATAGTACATTGGCATGGTTTGGTCGTTAGGCACCTTCGATGGGCAAAACAGCATATTGGGCACATTTGGTGGACGAAACAGCCTATTGACACAGTCGCTAGGCACCTTTGGTGGGAAAAATAGCCAGTTGGGCACATTCATTGGGCAAAACAACTCGTCGGCACGGTTGCTAGGCACCCTCAGTGGGCAAAACAACCCATTAGCATAGTGGCTAGGCATCTCCGATAAGAAAAATAGCCCGTTGGGTGCCTTTGGTTGGCAAAACAGCTCATTGGCATGGTCACTAGGGACCTTCGATTGGAAAACAGCCCGCTGGCACACATTAGGTGGGCAAAGCATTCTGTTGGCATGGTCCCTAGGCACATTCAATGGAAAAACAGCACGTTGGTGCACCTTTTGTGGGCAAAATAGCCCATTGACACTGTCGCTAGGCACCTTCGGTGGGAAAACTAGTCCTTCGGCAAACCTTTAGTAGGTAAAATAGTTCATTGACACGGTCACTAGGTATATTCGATGCAAAAAAAGTCCATCAGCACGATTGTTAGGAACCATCAGTGGGCAAAACTACCCGTTGGCATGGTAGCTGGTCACCTTTGATGGGCAAAACAGCTCATTGACACGGTCGCTAGGCACCTTTGGTGGGAAAATGACCAGTTGGGCACCTTCGATGGGCAAACCAACCCCTTGGCACGGTAACTAGCCACCCTCAGTTGGCAAAACTACCCATTAGCATGGTCTCTAGGTGCCTATTGTGTGCAAAACAACTCAGTGGCGTGGTGGCTGTGCACTATGGGTGGGAAAAATAGCACGTTGGGCACCATCAGTGGGAAAAATAACTCGTTGGCACGGTCGCTAGGGAGCTTTAGTGGGAAAAACATCCCATTGGCACAACTTTAGTGGGAAAAATAGTCTGTTGGCACACCTTCAGTGGAAAAATAGCGCATTGACTGACCTGTGATTAAAACAGCCTGTTAACAGGGTCGGTGGTAAAAATAGTCTATTGGCACGATCACTAGGCACATTCGAGGGAAAAAATAGCCCATTGGCTCACCTTCGGTGGGAAAAATAGCCTCTTGGTACAGTCACTGGGCACTTTTGGTGGGAAAAACAACCTGTTGGGCACCTTCGGTGGGTAAAATAGCCTGTTGGAACAGTCGTTATGCTCTAGTGACCTTGTCAACAGATTGTTTTACCTTTTATGGGTAAACCAATCTGTTGACAAGGTCACTAGGCAGCATCAGTGGTTAAAACAACCTATTGGGCTCTTTTGGTGGGTAAAACCCCTCATTGACATGGTCGCTAAGCACCTTTAGTGGGCAAAATAGCCCTTTCATATAATCACTATGCACCCTAGGTAAGCAAAACAACCCGTTGGCACGACCATTATGCACCTTGGATGTGCAAAACTGGCCGTTCACACGGTCAGTAGGCACCTTTGGTTGGCAAAACAGTCAGTTGGCCTAATCGCTAAGCAATTTTGGCAGAAAAATAGCCAGTTGGCAGACCTTTAATGGGCAAAGCAACTCGTTGACACAGTCACTAAGCACTTTCGGTAGGAAAAATAACCCGTTGGCGCACTTTTGGTTGCCAAAACAACCTATTGGATACTTTTAGTGGGCAAAACAGCTCGTTAACATAATCGACAGCCGGTTGGGCACCTTCATTGGGAAAACAACTCAATGGCATGGTTGCTAGGCACCTTCGATGGGTAAAACAACATGTTGGCACAGTGGCTAGGCACCTTCGGTGGGAAAAATATACTGTTGGACATCTTCGATGGGTAAAACAACCTATTGGCATGGTCAGTAGGAACCTTCGATGGGTAAAACAGCCTGTTGGGGCACCTTCGATGGCCAAAATAGTATGTTGGCACATTTTGGTCGTTAGGCACCTTCGATGGGCAAAACAACCTATTAGGAACCTTCGGTGGACGAAAAAACTCGTTAGCACGGTTGCTAAGCACCTTTGGCAGGAAAAACAGCAAGTTGGGCACCTTTGTTAGGCAAAACAACCCATTGGCACAGTTGCTAGGCACCCTCGGTGGGCAAACAACCTATTAGCATATTGGCTAGGCATCTTTAGTGGAGAAAATAGCCCATTGTGCACCTTCGGTGGGCAAAACAGCTTGTTGGCAAAGTCACTAGGGACCTTCGGTGGGAAAAATAGCCCTTTGGCACACATTAGGTGGGCAAAACATTTTATTGACTTTGTCGCCAGGCACATTCGGTGAAAAAATAGCGCATTGGTGCACCTTCCGTGGGTAAAATAGCCTGTTGACAAGGTCGTTAGGCACCTTTAATGGGAAAATCAACCCTTCGGCAAACCTTCGGTGGGTAAAATAGTTCGTTGGCACAGTCACTAGGTATATTTTGTGGAAAATTAGTCTGTCAACAAGGTTATTGGGGACCATCAGTGGGAAAACAACCCATTGGCATGGTTGCTAGCCACCTTTCATAGGAAAAATAGCCATAGGGTACCTTCAGTGGGCAAAACAGCCCGTTGGCACGATCGCTAAGCACCTTTGGCTGGAAAAATGACCAGTTGGGCACCTTCGCTGGGCAAAACAATCCATTGGAACGGTAACTAGCCACCCTTGATTGGCAAAACTGCCCGTTGGAATTGTCTCTAGGAACCTTTTGTGCGCAAAACAACTCGGTGGCCTGGTGGCTAGGCACCTTCGGTGGGCAAAATAGCCCGTTGGCACATTTGTTAGGGAACTTTGGTGGGAAAAATATCCCGATGGCACAACTTCGGTGGGAAAAAAGTCTGTTGGCGCACCTTCAACGAAAAAATAGAGCATTGGCTCACCTGTGGTGGGCAAAGTAGCCTGTTAACACATTCGGTGGGCAAAATGGTTTGTTGGCATGATCACTAGGCACATTCGGGGGGAAGAAACAACCCATTGGCTCACCTTTGGTAGGAAAATAGCCAGTTGGCACAGTCACTACGCAATTTTGGAGCGAAAAACAACCTGTTGGGCACCTTCGGTGGAAAAAATAGCCTGTTGGCATGGTCATTAGGCACCTTTTCTGGGTAAAACAGCCCATTGACACGTTCACTAGGCACCATCAGTGGCCAAAACAACCCATTCGGCACTTTTGATGGGCAAAACATCTTGTTGGCATGGTCACCAGGCACCGTTGGTTGGCAAAATAGCCCATTGGCATAATCGTTAGGTACCCTCAGTGGGCAAAACAGCTCGATAACACGGCCACTATGGACCTTGGATGTGCAAAATAGCCCGTTGGTAGAGTCGCAAAGCACCTTCAGTTGGCAAAATAGCCAGTTGGCCCAATCAATAAGCAACTTTGCCTGGAAAAATAGCTAGTTGGCAAACCTTCAATAGGTAAAATAGCTCGTTGACATAGTCACTAGGCACTTTCTGTGGGAAAAATGGCCCTTTGGTGCACCTTTGGTGGGTAAGACAGCCTATTGGGCCCTTTCAGTGGGCAAAATAGCTCGTTAACATAGTCGTTAAGCACCTTTGGTGGGAAAAACTGCCAGTTGGGCACCTTCGTTGGGTAAAACAACTCGTTGGCATGGTTGCTAGGCACCCTCGGTGGGCAAAACAACCCATTGGCATAGTGGCTAGGGATCTTCGGTGGGAAAAATGGCCTGTTGGACACCTTTAGTGGGTAAAACAGCCTGTTCGTACAGTCAGTAGGCACCTTCGACTGTCTCTACTTTCTCCCTAAGCTTCACTATAACAGGATCTTTATCCTAAACTTTCCTGATCCTGTCATGTAGCATCTGTCTAAGTTTCAGAGTGGCTATCAAAGCTTCACTCTGCTCCAGATTCAACTCTACATTCAAAGCTCTCAAGTGTATCAAGTTAGGTAACCTCAATACCTGAATCTGAGCTGCACTGACATGAGACTTCTTGCTCAAAGCATCTGCCACCACATTAGCTTTACCTGGGTGGTACTCAATAGTGCAGTTATAATCCTTCAGCAGTTCAATCTATCTCCTCTGCCTTAGATTCAACTCCCTCTGACTCAGTAAGTATCTTAAACTCTTATGATCAGTGAATATCTGAAAAGTCTCACCATATAA
>JANZXR010097884.1:0-10080 GCA_027575705.1 Erythroxylum echinodendron
CCACTTAAAATGCCAAAACACAAGTACGAACTTCTCCACATTTCTCATTTATTAGTTCTAGTCTTCTAAGAATAGTTCAGGGTCCAACACCATTCAACCCCCCCCCCCCTCTTCTTGTGTATCTATTGTCATAAACTTAAAGTCTTTACTAACATGTGATTTACTTCATGTTGTTCACAGATATTATGGATAAAGTATCAGTTAGGGGATTATTCTATCCAAGAAGAACATATTGCAATCTTTTGTGGCAATACAAGTGCTATAAATCTCTCAAAGAATCCAATACAACACTCAAGGGCAAAGCATATTAAAGTTAGACACCATTTTATGCCAGACTATGTACAGAGAGGGATCATCAATCTACAATTTGTTGAGACAAATCAACAATAGGAAGATATCTTCACCAAACCCTTAAGTGAAGGAAAATTCATGGAAATCAGATGAAATCTGAATATTGTGATGTTAAATGACCATTCGTCGGAAACTCTATGATCTAGACAATTCGTCCTAAAGAAGCTGAAAAGTCGCAAGTTTTTAGACTAAACAGTAATGATAACTTTTACTCCGTAGTTTCAATCTCATAATTACCGATGGATCAGCTACAAATGTTACAAACGGTAACTTTTTAAGAGTGTATATAAAAATAAAAATCATTTCAAAATCTGCAACACCTTACACTTTAGAATTTTCGAGAAAGACTTTAAAACCAACTTGTTTAGAGTGCTCTCAACAAAGACAATCCAATGCTCTGTTCTAAACATCAAACTCTTCTCATTTCATTTCTTTTCTTAAAATTCTCTGTAGACTAACCTCGCTTCTTAAAGAGAAATACATTTTTTTATTTAGTTTTTATCTTTTGCAGATTAGAAAATACCGAAATCTCTTATATATAGAAGACTCGTCGATTTCACTTCCTTAAAGAATGGTCGAATGAATATCAAACCTGAGAATGAAGTAGTTGGATGGAAGAACTTCTTCAACATCCGAGAGTCGGTATATCTGAATTAAATATATGAGTTTTGGAAGAATGCGAAGGCAGTAGACAATACCTTGGTATCGATGGTAGATGGGTTGTCGGTAATAATCACATAAGATTCTGTGGTGGAGGCTGTTGGGTGTCTAAATTAAGGAGAAGAATTGTTTAACAATACAGATTGGATCGCTCAAAGTCATATAGACGAAGCCAACATCAATCGACAACTATATGGATTCAGTAATCCAGGAGTCAAGAAGTCTTCAACCCTCATTCCGATAGCTAGGGTTCTTCACTCATTTCTTCTCCATTGTATCCTACCAAGAGCAGGATCAAGCGACATGGTGATAATGAATGATGAACACTGTCTGCTTCATCTAATCGCTAACCAACCTGTTAATATTCCATTTTTGATTCTAAAGTACATGATAACGGTGAGGGAGGAATATCATCAGAAGAGTGGTTCTTTACCAAGTGGTATGCTGCTAACAAGATTTTTCAAAGCATCTAGAATCCTACTTGATAGAGGAAATAAAGTAAAGCTAGATGTTAAGAGTGTTGTCAATGTCTCTAATATTAACAAATAGGGATCAAGACTGCAGCCGAAGTGGATGAAGATTTCACACCAAAAGCATAGTCTAAGAGGGAGCTTTCAGAAAGACAAAGCAAAGGAAATGTTCCGTTTGAAAAACAAGTAACACCTCGATCGTCTGAAATAATATCAGCAAGGGTAAAGGTTGAACAATTTTCTGATAAGACGATAAAAGCCAAGACAATTCCAAAAAAGAAGGAAAGCAAGGTTCAACAACCAACTCACCAAGTATCTTTAAAGAGGAAAGTTGATACACTCCAATCAGAAAGGTTCAAGAAGTCAAAAACGTCACCAAGGTTAATGACCTTACGACAATAAGAATAGAAGAAGCAAAGAGTTTTGATTTTTGGTGCAGAATCTGAAAGTGAAAAGGAGTAAAAGAAACAACAACATCCAGTCAACAACCATCTCTATCCCTCAGATTCAACAAAAACAACCGTATGGAAAGACAAAGATAAAAAGGAAGTTAGTGTTTAAGAAGAAGAAGCCTTAACAACAACTCCCTTTCAAACCAATAGAAGAACAAAAGAAGACGAAGCCTATTCAAAAGAAGAAGTTTCATCAACTGATGTTCCACAAAAGACACAGACTGTTAAAAAGAAGACGAAGACACTTCCTGAACAGAAGTTAGTCATTTGCAACCCGAAAGAAGATTTGAAGATGGAGGTCATAGAAGAATCAACACCTGATCATAGAAGAGGTTCAATTATCATCAGAGAACCTACTAAATGGAAAGTTAAGGTTTAAGTTAAACATATAATAGTAAATAATCAGTCGATACATCTTCTAAGTCATGAAGAACGAAGATTATATAGTATTTTGTGAGACGAAAAGGCAGAACCATATCCGTTGAAGATTACGAAAAATCCTTATACAATCTATCCAGTGACAAGCAGAACGACATTAAAGATTGTACCACATGTACAACCTAGAATTCCAGCACTGGTAGACAGCAAAGAAAAAGGGAAGAAGAAGAAGTTTCTTGAAAGACAAAAAGTTGATCTCACAGAAGAAGAAATTCAAGTGGCAGTAAAAACATAGACGATGTATGTCATGTAGCTCAACCTGTAAATGTCTATGTATCACATCATATATCAAGGGCATCAGGAAGTAATTTTAGAGCATCTACTAAAGATGAAAGCTTCAAGGTAGGTGGCTCAATATCAGAGGGAAGGTATGAAAGTATCACAATTGAAGCTATCGTTTTTAACTTAGAAACCTTTGTGCATTTGCTCATTCATTTCAAACCCTTAGGTTTCATTCCTTCAATTAAAACTATTTTACACCTTCTATGGTAACCGATTTACAAATTACCCAAAACTGATGATCTTGATATCCCTATTGAAAAACTACCTTTCAAAAATACCCTCTATTAAAATCATAGAATTAGAGGATTCACTTAAAAAACCACTAGTTTTTTAGTATGTTCATCCACTTAGTGAAATTCCACAAGATCCTACCTTTAATTTAGAGCTCTTGAAGAATTTCATCGAATGGACTAAAGCTAGTCACAAGCAGATGGAAGTTCAGGAAGCCTTAGCTAAAAGCATTGAGAAAATCAATACTAAGGGTTAAATACTAGGTGATGCAGTAGGTGTTCTTTATAAGGAATTAGCACTTCTACATGTTTTTATAGATGATGAACTCAAGATGATCTGCACTAATATTTAACTCATTTTTTCTGAAATTTTGCAGCGTCTAAAATAAACTATCTTTTTAATTAATAACAACTAGGGGAGATGGGGAGATATAGATAGATAAATACAATAGTAGAAAGGAGTTTTGTAAATATCATCTTTGTATATTACATCTTACATTATTCATTTGAATATTTTTTATGTTCTAATATTATAATTATTTGTTATCATCAAAACGGGGGAGATGGTTAAGTCGAGAAGGATTAGTTCTTCTATTGATTTTGATGAAAGTCAACTAATAATAATAATATAAGTGTGTGAACTGTTTTGATGAATTTGTTAAGTGTGCAGGTAAATATAAGTACAAATCATCAAATCAAGACGATACTTAAGTCAAAGCTGAATAAGACGGAGCAGATGAAGTGATCAAATCTAAGACATTAGACGAAGCATACAAATCTAAGCAAGTCGATGTAATTGAAGAATGTGCTAAGAACATCAGTTAGTTGAATTTGGTTACAAGACTCAACTAATAAAAAACTTTATAAGACTCAACAAGTAGATTTCTTAAGAAGACCGTTGGAGACTTAGGCTATAAATATTAGTCGTAGTCGTAAACTTCAAAATTAATTTTTGCATGTACAAAAATACTTAGAGAAATTATGTGTTCAAGTGCTTATGCTGCGCAAAATATTCCTAGAGAAAAGAAAGAAAGAAAGAGAGCAAATACATCTGTAACGTGAGTTTGCAAACTCAAACAATATCTTTTCGAGAGAAAGGAAGGCTAGAGCCTGAAGTGTCTAAGGAAGTAGATAAAGAATACTTTTTGAAAGAGACCTGAAGGGGCTCTGCAAGTGTAGAAATAATACTTGTAACATTGAAGGAGATAGTGAAATCTCAGACAAACTTTGAGGACTGGACATAGCTCAAGGTTAAGGGTGAACCAGTATAAATTGTGGTGTCATATTCTCTAATTCTTGCCTTTTTAATTTTCTTGTTGTTAGAAGAATAGATACTAATTTTCGCTATTGCATTACTCTTCAAATCAAGTGCATTGTTTAAACTTGTAATCATCTGAATTTGTCAAGAAAATTAAGAAGTTTTTAAAGATGCATATCTTAGACAATTTGACATAAATCAGCCCCCCTTCTTGTGTATTTTACATATTATACATGATTTATATATTAACAAGTGATTTAATTCACTTATATCTTTATTTGTTTTCCTTTTACCTTTTTGATTTAATCACACTTGATCCTAGATATCTTGTAGTTATGATTACCTTCTCTCGAGATTTAATCAAGTAATCCTAATAGAAATAGATAAGAATTGAGTTCTAATTTCTTGATCTCTCAAAACTACTCATAAGTATTCGATTGGATTTAAAGCAATCCTAAAGATAACTAATAAACAATTAAGATCTATATTTATATGTGGCATTAGCTCTCACTACATAACACAACACAGGTGAATCAATCCAATCTTTAAATCCAAATTAATTATAAAATAATAAATATGACAAACATATTCATTAAATCAAGAATATAAGTTCAACAAATAATTCAAGAGGAATTTAGCAATCCATATATGTAACTAAATATCCAATCTAACCATCATGAATATTTTAAAAAATATGGAAATAATAAAATAGTTAAGAATGAAATCTAGAATTCTTCTCTTCTTTTCCTTATGCTGGAAAATTTGTTGCCTCTATTTGTGTCTCTTCTTCCTTTTCAGGTGTCTTTGAGGACTCCTAATTGCTTCTTTTAAATTCAATTGCTTCTTCCTCAGTAGTAGCCTTCAATAATATCCTTATATAGCAATAAATTAAGGTCTTTGGGATACACATAGGCTTTGGTAAAGATATGAAAAGGATAATAAAAGAGTGATAACATTATGGTGGACAGTGTAAGAACTCTCTAATCAATGCATAAAAGGATTCTTAAGGATAATCTTATAATAAAATCATATTTCCACTACCTATAAATAAACTACAAATAAAAATCAAAAGGTCTTGTATAAGGTTTTATAAAGGCTTTGGTAAAGGTATGAAAAGGATAATAAAAGAGTGATAACATTGAAAGAAATTTACATAAACTAAATTAGATGCAACTTAGTTCTTCACAACATAAGTGATTCACATCATAATTTCATCAGTACCATAACTATAGCACTTATTATTATTATTATGCTAGCAACATATATTTTTATTATTTTTTATTTGAGCATTCTCTATATACCAACAATCTGACCTTTTTTAAATTCTTCAATGTAATCCAAGTTCAAGTGATCAAATAAATGTAAATCCTTCAAGATTCAAAATTAATAGAAACACTTCAAGACAAATAAGGCAAAGGCTAATAATGTGTTTATAGTCAATGAAAAGGCTAAGTCTCAAAAGTTGTAGGATATAGTATGGTAGGATAATAAACAAGAAAATAAGCTAAACAAAAGGTTGAATCTAAATGATTTTATTGTTTCAATGCTTCTAATTTAACAAATCTATTCTCAATATGAATAATAAAAGCATGTTCTATGATTATCCAACTATGCTTGATGACACATATAAACGAATAAAAGAGACTTAAATAATGATGTATTTGCTCTTATGCCCAAAAGCTCACAAAAAAACTTGTGTGTAAACAATAAGCAATTTTCATTTAAATTAATTGTCTCAATGATCAATAAAATTGTGACTAATAAAATCAAGCCTGTTGTAACTTTCAACCTTCTACCAATAATGATCTAAAGTAATGTGGATAGGTTTTAACTAACTAGGGATGTCACTTAATACGATTTAATAAAAAGAAGATTATAATAAGCTTAAGACATTTGAAATCCCTTCCTCACATTTAAAATTATACATTGCCCCTAATGTACACAATTGAAGCATAAAAAATAAAATAACAATATAACATAAAAATTGAGAAAGGTGTGATTAGTACTACCCTAAATAATAAGACGTACAGAGTCTTGAATTGGATTAATGGTCCATCCAATATTAGATACATCCATCCTTAAAAAACTATTATAAAAAATAAAAGATAAAATAAAATAATATTAAAGAATAAATAAATAACATGGAAATAAAAAATAAAATAATATTGCATTAATCTTTAGATAAAATAAAATTAAATAAAAAAGAAAATAAGAAAAATACACAAATAATAAAAGAAAGAGGGAGAAAATCTAAATAAAGCATCCATCAACACTTTGATGAGTTCGACATGTCCATCATTGGAGGATTCTCTGGTCTCAGAGCCTCATACTACTGTAGAGCTAAAAACAAGTCAGTCACTCCAGATGGTGGAGGTGGGAAGAACATCCCAAGATGTCCTGCCATTTGCACCAATACCTCCTCCATCCAACTTTCATCGAATTCTTTCATTTATTTGGTTTATATCCTCTCAATCCACTCCATTAACAATGCCTGTTGTGCTCGAATAGTATGTTAAACTCCAAAATGTGGCCCATACATTTCTCTAACTTAGTGATCTTCAGCTTGTCCTGATGTCTCGATGGTGTCTAGTTATGAGTGATCTTGTACTAGCATACCCTAGTGCTACTCCTTCAATATAGGATGACGATGAGTTTAGTTGTGGTGGCTACTCATCTAGATTGGGGTGATCCCTGTCTGCTCCCAATATGGCTGGCTCATTTGGAACTCTAATCATGCGATAGATGTCTCCCGCAAGTCCTCGTTTCTTATGTACCATGTGCATATTTTTTATGATGTCCAAATTTAAAGTCTCTCTGATACTGACCATTGCATCAATGTTAGCCTCCTAAAGACTCCTATCCTCCATGCCAGCCATGTGACGTAAGCCCAATGCATATGGTTTTAACCTTCTTCTCGTCACTCTGACGTTGAATGAATTGGGTTAAGGCATACCCCAGGTGAATTAACATCCACTCAATCATGCTCTATAAATAAACTGCATCCAATTTCCCTACAACTCTAAAATTGTCACCTCACCCACTCAGGGTATAACTCAGCATCCCATTTAGGTAACTGAGTGTAGGGTGTTAAAGTGTTGACGATTTGGATTTGTTAGGGTCGTAATTAACCTCCGTGCTAATAGTATGCTAAAAATGTCAAGGAGACACTTTACACAGAAAGTATATCTGCAGTGTAATGTATTTTGGTGTTCCTACGAAATCATGGTCGTAAATACCCATCATGAAGGAGAACTCTAAGAAACTCAGATGAACAATCTCCCCTAACAAGCAGGAGTGAATCTTACTGAGTTGGTCCAAATGGTGGTTTCCTTTCTCAAAGAAGAATGTAGAAAGCACCTTGAGGGTAAGCTCCCAGTATAAGGTGTTTACAATCTCAAAAAAGTGAGACCATGTTTTAGCTTTGATAAGGTCACAAAGTTGATGGGCCAATTAGATCTGCTTTAGTGCCTCCTAGTCAATGCTTTTGCTAGTCCTAAATTTCTTTTCCTTGACCCTATAGTATTGCTCCTCGTTGGCTCCATCATTGAAGAGTAACATATTAGGTCACTTTAGTAGTTAGAGTACATTTTCTTTTGTTGTTGGCAAGTGTCACTCAGGTCTCTAGAAGACCCCTTCTCCTTATTGCCACTTCCGCAATGCCTCCTTTCCTCTTTTTTGTCCTATCATTGTTCTTGAAACTTAAAGTAGGGTGAGAAAATAGCAGATAAATTACAAGGAATAGATGTTCCCTAGTCTAGGTTCGTAAGCTCACTAAATTATGAAATTGTGAAAATAAAAATAAGTAAATAAATATAAAATTAAACAAAAATTCAAATTAATCACAAAATTATAATTAAAAGAATAGAAACTAGCAAATAAAATTTATTCAACAATTCAATTACAAATTTAAAACTAAAATTGAAAATGGCATATCTAATCTAAAATTACCCAAATTCGACAAAATTGAACATATAATTCATGCAAATTTCAAAATTGAAATGAAATTAAACTAGTAACAAAATTAATTAAATATAAAAGAAATGGATTAATCCTAATTGCATGCAAAATCATCGCAATTTAGCATTTAGTGAACAAAATCGCATACACATTTCAAATTTGATCTAGTTTGCATGTAACTCATCAAATTAAACCAATAAATCACATATATAAGGATAATTTTCAACTTTTAAACCAAATTCAAGCATAAAATAAATGAAAATCACACTAAACCAAAAAAATCCTACCCCTAGCTTTTTTTGGGTGAAAATCCCTAAAAATTGCAAAATACCCACAAATTCAAGAGTTAATAAAGCATAAAAGAATTGAGAATCACACTAAAACAAAACAAACCTAGCCCTAGGTTTTTTGGGGTGAAAAACCCTAAAAGTTACAAAATACCGTAAATTCAAGCATAAAATAATTGAAATCAATAAAAGAACATACTTGGGTATCGCAATTTGATCAAAAAGCACTATATTAGGTGGGAAGTTGAGAGGATGTGAAGTGGGCAGTGGAAAGGGAGAAGAGAATGAAGGAAAATAAAGAGAAAAGGGTTTTTAAAACATTTTTCAAGATCTTACACAGTTAGTTGCATGTTCATGTAACTAACTAATTAAGTCATATACTCATTAAAATTCAAGGGACACGAGCATGCAAGTTTTCACAGACTTACATGATTATGTAAATAGTCAGTTACACGGTAAGTCACAGACTCATTAAAATTCAAGGGACAAGAGCGTGTAAGTTTTCACGGACTTAAACAATTATGTAACTGACCATATAAGTCTATAGGCATGTCTAATTAGTGTGTATCTCTCTGTGAGCATGTGTGAAAATTTTTTAAAAGATCTAGAATATATATAGCCGTGTCCTAAAACCATGTAAGTCTTTGTATATGATAAAAAATAGTTAGAAAAACTTAAAAATTAGTCACTCAAAGTTACGAAACTCTAACACGTATATCGTAAACATAACAAATATGCAAATTTAACTTGGGATGCTTTATATCCTAAAATAAAAGACATTAAAATTTAATAAAATCTTATGCTAACAAAAAAATGGAAACAAATTGAAATAAAAATTAAAAATATCTTAATTCTTATATTGCCTCCTGAGCAGCGCTTGTTTAATATCTTTAGCTTGATGTACTCTTCATGTTTACCATCAACATGGGTCTATAATTAGTGACTTGCTTCCACCCTGTTCTCCACATAACAGTTAAGTAGCCTGTAAATAAGTCATATGTTGTAAGATGATAATAAGGAAATAATGTATCAAATTAAAAAATCCAACTGACTTCATTAATTCCTTTTTGTTTGGATCGGAAAATAAAACATGCATCAATTTGGAAGAAACGATAGATTTCAAAACTTTTTAGAAATCAAAATTTCAGTTGAAGCAATATATCCAAATCAACATGCATAGCCACACATGATACGGTATAAGGGAAAACATATGCATAATCATAAGTTGGAAAATATTACTGAATCCTTCACTATAGCTTTAACTCCTAGCTGTGCTATCCTATACTTGGCAATTTATCCTCTCCTAGGTGAAGTATCCTCTTCATCTTATTGTATCCTCTCCTTGATATTATATCCTCAACAAATCCGATCTACTACTTGTTCTTCTTGGATAACTTGGTTAATTAGATCCTTTGGTGGGAAAGGAGAAGAAAACTTTGAAGGAGATTTTTCTTAGAAGAAAGTAGTCAAAAATGATAAACTCTCATGCAATTTCTGGCTCACCATGTAAGATAAGAGAGAGAGAGTTAAAACAATGTAAGAACCCTTTCTTACTGTAACATCCCCTCACCTATTGCCATGAATAGGAGTGTATAAGTGTACAGTGACATATGCATGTATTCATATATGCACATGCATAGTATATAAGTGAATTTTGCACATAAAATGTTTGTACATGCATACATGACATCTTCC
>JANZXR010097933.1:0-10075 GCA_027575705.1 Erythroxylum echinodendron
CCAAGCAATTCATCTAGCTTTAGTTTGCTCAAGTCCTTGGCTTCTTGTATAGCAGTGACTTTAGGTCTCCATCTTCTCGACAGACTTCTGAGCATCTTCCTCACATGGTCTTGATTATCGTAGATTCTACCAAGAGCTTTAATTCCATTAACGATAGTTTAAAATCATCCAAACATCTGATCAACAGACTCGTCTTCCTACATTTTAAACAGCTCATACTGGTGTACAAAAATACTGATCTTGGACTCTTTCACCTGGTTTGTGCCTTCATGTGTGATGGATAGAGTGTCCCACATCTCCTTCGTACTCTCACATCTATGAACTTTATCATATTCACTTCTGCTTAATGCACAAATCAGAAAGAACTTGGCCTTTGAATTTAATTGAAATCTGACTTTGCGATTAGCTGTCCATCGGCATTTCTTTCATCATCTACTAGTTTTCATGGTCCATTCTTGATGATATCCCAAAGATTAATGTGTTTGGACTCTATGAAGAGCCGCATCCTGTCCTTCCAATAATGATAATCTTCACCATTGAAAGCAGGAGGTCTTGTGACAGAGGCACCTTCAGCTATAAACATGTGTGATTCTGCCATGCATCTTTGTCCTCATTTTGTAAAGGTGGTTCTAGGAAACCGAGCTCTGATACCAATTGAAGTAAATCACACGTTAGTATAGACTTTACGTACAAGAAACTTGATACACAAAAAGGGGGGTTGAATGGTTTATCCTTTTTTTGTGAATATAAAATATTGCTAAGAACTTCTCTTTCTTGTTAAAAAGATATCACCAAATTTATAAAAAATTATTACATAGTTAAATCGCAAGTAACTTCTATATAATTGTTTAACAACAAAATAAACTGAAGTAAAGGATAGAGGATAGACGCTGCGATTTTTATACTGGTTTACCCCAAACCATGGGCTACGTCCAGTCCTCAGAGTTCGTTTGAGTATTTCATTATACTCCAAACAATTACAAGTATTCTTTCTTCCCTTACAAAGCCTCTTTAGGTCTCTTACAAAGTATTCTTTCAGCTATCTTGGCCTCTCCAGGCTATTAACCTTTTTTTCTCTCACTAGAAAAAGATTGTGAGCTTTTTTTACAGTAGGATTAGCTCTCTTCGTATCGCACTACAGAATTTCTCTTTTCTAAGTAAGCACTGAACGCTCAAAAATCACAGATTTCTAAATCATAAGATTTGTAAGAATTTTCTCTAACAGTGTCTAACTTTTTAATATCTTTGACTACGACTAGTATTTATAGCCTTCGTCTCTAACTGCTTCTTGATCTTTGATAACCGCTTCTTTCTTCTTGATAACCATCATTTAGTTGAGTTCTGTAACTAACTCTGATTAAATAATTGTTCTAACGTGCTATTGTATCTTTATGGTATTATCTATGTCTTCTTTGCGTCTGTGTTGCATTTGCGTCTATGTTGACTTTGCGTCTGTGTCTACGTTGTATTTGCGTCTACTTCTGTGTTTATAATGTCTTTATGTCTGCGTCTATATTGTCTTTGCGTCTGCATCTATATTTTCTTTGCGTCTGCGTCTTTGTTGTCTTCACGTTTGCGTCTATGTTTTCTTTGCGTATGTGTTTCCTTCTACGTCTGTGTTCTGATTTTGCGTCTGCACACTTAACACACTTGTCAAAAATGTTCATTTGTTTCTAACATTATTATTATTTGATTGTCATCAAAATTAATCATCGTAAAGTCCTCTTGACTTAACACTTATCTCCAACTTCATGTTCATCACCAAAACCACCTTCAAGATTATCACTTTCAAACCTATTTCAAAGGTGGTTCTTGTGAGATATATGTCAATAATTCTCTCATTCCCTGGTTATGTACTCATTTGTAGTATTTCACCTAGTTAAAGATTAAGAAGATCACTTACTTAGGTATGTTGGGCTTTAATCATAGCACCTACAATGTCAATTAATAACAATCAACTATTCTAAGCGAACCAATTACAATAATCAATCAACTCAAGAAATATAGATGACAGAAAAATAAAAGAACACCAAATATCCCTCTAAAGTAAAGGGAAAAAACTATAGGCCAAGCTTACAAGTAAATCCACTAAATCGAATAGTAACTTGCAAGAGTTCAAGTTCCAAGCTATTGACCTTAACTTGAAACTATACCACAATATAGGAACAAGTAATCCTAACAAAGTTCCAATATTGAGTACAAGTTGATATCCTGAATCAGCACCAAAGTAACTCCTAGAATAATAAATGCAAAGATAACTTATAGCTAAACAAAATACTAATTATTTAATGAGAAAATCTTCTCTGTTCTTACATTACTTAACTTTTTTCCTTTTTCGGTGCACTTATCACTCATAAATATAACCCATATGTTTCCTCCTTTTATAATCTAAACATAGGGTTTTTGGATTATACATGGTCACTTATGTGGTCATGTATAGTGACCATGTCTATCATTCTTCCAACATTCAAAGATGAATATGGTTTTAGTCAATTACATAGTTTACTTACACGATAGTGTATGCTAGGGACACGAGCGTGTTTGTCTCCATACTATCGTCTATGTCTTCAACTCTTACCATCTACCTATTTATGTTTAGAGTGACTTAGATGGTCTACACATATGGTCGTGTATGATAGGGACATGGGGGTGTCTAACCTTACACCATCATACGAAACATTATCCATCTCATAAACGGTCACAGTCACTTATATGACCTTTACACATGGCCTATAAGACAAGGAGAAGAGCGTGTTTCAACTTAACATAGCCATATCTCTTACAAATTGCCTAAATTCAATGGTTTTACATCTTGACTCATACATCCTATGATTCATGAAGGTATCTAAGATCATTGAAACTCATATTTTCCTTCAAAAGTAGCTGGACCCTCAATAATTTCCCCCTTAAGCCCATTTGAAGGAGACACAAATCAACCCAAGGACTACTTGAGAGTCATCCTAGCGAGCTTAATACAAAACTCATGCTTGCTCTAGGGACCCATATTTTTTAATATATCAACATTGTTCTTATCTATATGGATCTTCTTCAACTGTAACTTTTCCTCAATCACTTATCTCAACTAATGATACCAAAGATTGATGTGTTTGGTGCGAGTATGATACATACTATTCTTGCTTAAATCCATGGCACTTTAGTTGTCATAAAATACTATGTACTCATCTTACTTTACATCTAAATCTTGAAGGAATTGTTTCAACTAAATCAGATCCTAATATACTTTATCCACTTCATATGTGGATAAAGCTACACACTTTTGTAGCTTGGATTACCAATAAAAGGCTTCCCTCATAAATTTGAACAAGTAGTCTAAAGTGGATTTCATATTATCAAGATCCCCAGTTATATTTGTATCTATATAGCCTTTTAGAATTGGCTCCCAATTGCTAGAACTGAAAATTCATTTAGAAGTTCCCTACAAGTATCTTAATATCCATTTCATTGTTTTACAATAAACCTTCCCCAAATTAGATAAGTACCAACCTAACAACCTGTGCATTATTTGCTTTGTATACACGTTATTGCATACATTAAGGAATCAACAATAGATGAGTATGGAATAAAATACATATCATCTTTCTTCTTTTCAACTGAAGGGTACGAACACTTAACTTATAGTGAGGTGATAATAGTATACAAACTGGCTTGGCATGTTTCATATTAAACCTTTCTAACACTTTTTCAGTATAGTTTTCCTGTAATAACCACATTTTCCTATTTTTTCTATACTGAGTTATTTTATACCCAAAATATGCTTTATAGGGCCCAAATCTTTCATGTTATTGCAAATTATCCTAACAACTTGTGTAACCCACTCCCATATGACATATGCACATGCGCCCTTCGGTCACACGTCGCACGTGCACATGCTTGACAAAAATGATGTGTTAGCCATCTCACTTTCACTTTATAACATGGCATCATAATTAAAGTCACAATCACACACATTTGCTAACATCCAAAATTTCCAAATTTTATATCATAACTATAATGTACATTGTAGCTTTAAGTTCAACATCATCCATAGATATACAACATCATCCTATGAGCATAAACAGCTCAGTCTACATAGTATGCTACAAACATGAGGAATGCATAAAAGTTATTAACAAATTATACTTCAATATTCAGCTGACTGATCATTGAGCCATATCTAATCATCAAAGTAGCATAAAATATGCTTCTATAGAGTCTTAAAAGCTAGGTCGTCTCACTCTCAATCCTGAAATTAACAATGGTGTAATTTTTATGAGTTTTGCGAACTCAGTAGAGTAACCATTCTCGATGGTTCACTCCTGTTATAAAACACAATCAATTAGAAACATATTGTCACACAGTTCATTTCAACTTGCGTAGCACCAAGTTCTATCATAAACAAATTGTAATTTCAGACAAATAATTAAATCAAACTATCACTTCATTACACTTGAATAAAACACAATCATTAGCTTAATACCATGTATGCAAACATATAACATTCTTACAGCTTTACAATTCATTCAATGAATTCAAATCATATGTGAATACTATATGATCATATGTGAATATGTATGAGACTCACATTCGTTTTTTTACAATGTTATGACTGTGTGCTTTTTTAGTATCCCATATCACCGGGTTCATTGATCACAGTGAGTCTTAGGCTCTATATGTTTGAGCTTTAAGCTCTTTTCAGTAGCAGTCTCAGTCAGTAGCATCACCAGTCACAACTGCCTTTATATTACATGTATTGAAATGAAATTCATGCCACAAATCATTTAAATACAATCAATCACTTTCATTCACATTATCTCAGTCAATACAATCAATCATAACATTCAATCACTTTCAGTTGAGAATCATTTAGGCAGTCTCATTCACATACAAGTAGCACTTCCAATAATATTCACATGCATCAAACTCCTCGGGCAAGTATTGTCCGGAATTCAATACACAATCAGTATATATTCATTATATATCAAATTCAATTCAGTAATTATCAGATCAAACTAAAGTGAGACCATCTGAGGTTACTCACAATTTCTCCTTTAAGCCTATCACCTTGACATTTTGGCGATATCCGGAAGTAGTCGCGTTACTTTCTCTCTTATATACATTAAAACAATTTCACATTATTGTACTGCTTATGTAACTAGGTAAACACATGTATATCGAAAGGTATCATGTATCATGCATATGCAATGACAAATTCTCGGTTATTTTCTGTAACAAATTGATGTACATATTAATAGTAATCCAATTATGCCAAAATTCACACACTAAATCACTATTCCAGCTTTTGCTAAAAGCACCTCATTCGAGTTAACTTGGAATAAGCAATAAGATCAAGAAAATGATGTATTTATGTAACAATTTCTTCTAGACAATTATTTATTTATGTCTTAAGTTTCTAATGATACCAAGATTATATAATTTGGTTTATTATTCTATAAGTTATACTCAAAATACGAAAGACTGTGTACATTTGGGATTTTGGCTAGAGCATGATCATATAGTCAAGTTGTACAACCTATATATCTAAATTATAATATCCAAAAATTAGTAACTTTATACCAATTTAAAGTTAAGAGAATAATCTACAGCTTTGGTGAAGAAACCTTAGTCTAATTCTGCCTACGTCAATACAGTTTATTCAATAACAACAAGACATGATTTTTGTCCCTAATAGTGCTATATTCTAAGCCAAAACTCAATGTCATTTCAATTTTGAAAGTCTTAGAGATAGAATTAAAATTCTAATTCTTCAATAAAGTTGTAGAAATATGTCTCAAGTTTAATGTAAATTAAGAATCAACTCATTTGGAAATCTACAGGTAAAAATATAATCAAAATACCGAAGCATATTCAGTGAAAATTCTCCAGTTCATAACATTCTAGCACATGTCCTCACTTACACCTTAAATCCATTAATCAAATCTTTCCCGAACGAATTCATATGGCTCTAAATTTTTATGGAGAGAAATAAAAATGTCTTAAAAGTCTATTGGTTTAAGTTTCAAGTCATTTGGAGGTTGGATGAAAAATTTATAACCAAAAGAATCAAAGCTATCATTAAAGATTACTCTAGTTTATATTCAAACTTCAAAAACTAAAACCATACACGTAAACCATCACCTTCTTCTTCCTCTCTCTCTACTGCAAATTTTGTTTTCATGAATAGTAACAACCCATAAACCAAAACAGAACCTATAGCCACTTACGCATGCATCCATCCACAAGCATGAAAACATCATCCATACTACTCTCCTTTCAGCTCAACAACATAAAACAACTCAAAAATCCAAGGTTCAATCTTAAACATCAAAAAGCAAACACGCAAATCCCATTTTTCTGCACTTTCTTTCTATCTTTCTTCCACCTTCAACAACACTTTCACTTCATCTCACTCCTCTCTATATTAAGATCTCACCAAATCCTCATTCCACTCATGCATGCATCCATTTATAAACATGAAAATCTCATCAAAATGTCATTTACACTACCCATACAACTTAAAACATAACTTACTTGCTTCATAACAAATTCCAGTAGTGAGAGTGGTTTCGGTAGATAAAGAAATTCCAGAATAAATAGTAGCAAACACTCTCTAAATGGACTGAAATTCTTACTTTGATGTAAGATTCAATAACCAATTTCACAAGCTTGAAGCTATTTCAGTGATGAATGAACAAATGAACAAAGAAGAGTTTGGTGAAGGAGTTTTCGATGGTAAAGAACTTCACCACAGCTACAGTAATCTTCCTTATTAAAGATGTAACTACGTGTCCTCTTACGTGTAATACATTTGTCACTTATTTGTGTTGCCATATGTCACAATGATATTGGTTTATTCTTTCAATATTTTACCTAGTTTAAAATACCCCAAATTTTTGAAAATTTCCTAAATTTCACTAAAAATTTTGAAATTATATTAATAATCTCCAAATAAAATTTTAACACAAATAAGTCACAATTCACATTTTAATCAATCAATCATACCCGAAAATGTCAATGAATGCATGTTAAATTATTTTAATGTATTAAAATAAATATTCTCATGTGTGTGAATATACTATGATGCATGAATATGAAATTCACTTCTAATTTTTCACTGTACTCTTAATTCACTATTTTGAGGTCTAGCTTCGAACATGGGATATCACAACTTGTCTTACAATCAATATATCAAAAAAATATAGAAGGAGAATAATGAAGTTTCCACTAGTAAACTTTTTGAACTACACACATGGATGAGCAAAAGTTTGCTTATAATTATTAATTTTTATAAATGAATCAAGCTTCTGATACCACTATATTGGCACCTGATTTTACCTATATAAGCGCTTCTTTAACTTGCAAACTGTATTCTCCTTACCCTAAACCTTAAATCCTTTTAGTTGCGTCTTATAAATTTCTTCTTCCAAGTCTCTATGCAAAAAGGTTGTTTTCACATCTAGTTGTTCACGTTCAAGATCAAAGCTAGCAATTAGACTCATCACAATTTGAATTGAATTTATCTTAACCACTGGTGGGAAAATTTTCATCAAAGTCAATGCCCTTCTTTTGGTTGAATTCTTTTATTACTAATCTTGCCTTATGCTTCACCAGCTTGTCACCATCTTTCTTTATCTTGAATACCCATATATTCTTTAATGCTTTCTTACCCTTTAGAAGTTTCACTAGCTCATAAGTTTCATTTTCTATAAAAAATTCTTCTCCTCCTATATAGCTACAAATCAAAGAACTTTTCCTTTACGTGACTCCACCTCTTACATATTTTTAGATTCCCACTCAATAGTAACTAGAAAGTATTCTGTACTCGAATACTTTTTAGATGACCTTTTATCTCTAGTCAACTTTCAAAGTTGAGTATTTTTTACCAACACTAAACTATGTAACTCCCTTTCTCATAATTTTCATCGTCCTTATCTACACCATCATCTAGATCTGGCTCATATAGGTCATCACTATCAAGTTATGCCTGATTACTAACTTCTTATGTATGCTCACATTCTTCATCCTCTTCACTTATAAGCTTATCAACAAAAGTCCAAATAGGAAAAACATCAATTGGTCTGTTAGATGAATTACTAAGATTAGTCTTACCTCTTTTAATGAGGTTTGTACTTATCTCGTGCTCATGGAACTTGATGTCTCTACTTCTAATATCTTTATGCTTTTCTAGGTAGTAGAGTTTGAAGCCAAACTCATCATAACTGAAAAATATACAGGGAACAATTTTTGAATCAAGTTTTAGTCCTTACTCCTTGGGCATATATTTAAACACCTTGCATCTAAATACCCTCATATGAAAAAAAAAAGGTCTTTCCTTATCCACATTCTCTTTGAAACATCGAGACCCAATAGGACTGATGATGGCTGATCAAGTAAATTGCAATCCTGAATGCTTCACCCTAAAACATCTTCAGTCGCTAGACATTCTGAGCATACATCGAATCTTCTTCATAATTGTTTTATTTATCCGCTTAGCTACAATTATGCTGTGGAGTACTAGGTTTTGTCTTCTTGTGTCTTATGTCCGGCCTTGTATAATAATCTTCAAACTCCTTGGAGGTGTACTCTCCTCTGTTGTTGATTCAAAAATACCTTGATTTTCTTTTATTTCCCTTTCTACACCATCGTATGAAACTTTTGAAAGGTTTTAAACACTTGGTTATTTGCTCTGGACATATCGACCCAAGTTTTTCTTTTAGCATCATTAAGAAACATAACAAAATATTTATTACCTTTTAATGACTCCTTCTTAATATGAATGCAAACATTTAAATGCACCAGCTTTAAGTTGGCCATTTTCCTTATAGATCTCTTATTGAAAGGGACTTTATAATGCTTTCCTACTAAACAATGGTCATAAGAATAAAGAGGAATGGTGGTATTTATCAAAATAAAAGATTTATTAGGCAACAGTTTGATTCCTTTTTCACTCACATGTACCAATCATCGATGCCCTAGATTCAAAGAAGTATTTTCTTCAACTGCATATGCTTCTCCACTACACACCTTCAAATTTGTCTTATACAAAATGTAACATAACTCTCCACAGGCAACTATCATTGCTTCCTTCGGTAACTTCCACTTTCCATCCCCAAATGTGTGATGATACCCTTCATGATCAAGCATATTAGAGGCAGTAAATTTAGGCATAATTTAAGAATATGTCATACTTCTCTTAAAGTCAACAAGCATTTGATACTAGTTTAAACCTGGATGTTAACCAATAATATTGACAACACTTTGATTACCCATTTTTACATTACCAAAGTCACTACTCTTGTAATCAAAGAAGTATCTTGTCTTTGGAACATAATGATAGGAGGCCCCTGTATTGATAAGCCATTTGAAACCTAAGTCACTAACATAAAAGCATTCACTAGTTGTGCAAATCAATATCACCTCATCATCTGTGTTTAAAGCTATTGCAGCTGTATTTTTATCATCACCGTCTTTCTAATGATCTTACTTTTTTTTTATCCTCTTTCACTTATAGCAAAACATTTTAATGTGACTAGGCTTAGTGCAATATTGGCGTGTCTTAATCTCTTTTTCACCTTTGGACTTTGATCAATTCTTAGACTTACCATTAGGGATGGCAACTGATCGAGCCAGGGGCTGCTTGGCCCTAGTTGGAGTATTATTTTTAAAAAATTTCAAAATAATGTAGTTTTTGGCAAAACAATGTAGTTTTGTCGTTTTCTCGGGTCCCTAATTTACCATACCCTTTGAGACCTTTGCTTTTGCTTCTTCCCCTCCTTTCTACTACAAATGTCTACACATTATCAACACCCATCCCTTTTCTTCTAATCTCTTCATTAAACATACTCTCTTTGATTACATTTAAGGAGAGCAAACCCTCTGGGGCTGAGTTGTTAATGGTCATTAACAATGTCTGTCAACTATCTAGTCATGAACTTAAGCAAAATAATGCTTGAAGCTCATCATCAAGAATGATCTTCTTAGTAGTCAACTTATTGATAATTTGTAGCGCCCCATTACCCTAGGGTAAGCATCGGGACGCCCGTAGGTCATTCCGACACATATCCTAAGATAACGGAGC
>JANZXR010097944.1:0-10075 GCA_027575705.1 Erythroxylum echinodendron
TAATAAAGGTTTCTGTCGATTTCATTGTATTGTTTCAAATAATTATAAAACAAAGTGAAACATTTTGGTTACTGATACTTTGTAATTTATGTTTGTGTTTTTTTTTAAAAAATAAATATACCGACTTTTAACTGTTTAGTGATGTGATGTGGCAACCCACCCTCGCGGGACACGAATTTGGATATCACTATCGATATCGGGTTCGGGTCCAGCGGGAGTGGGGTGTTACAATATGGCTCAAAGGCTGGTCAGCTGGACTGAAAGATTTAGTTAGATCTTTTGTATTTCCTCTTTCATATTGTATATTTTGTATTAGGATATGATGATGTACATGTACAGATTTTTGAAAGCTACAGTGTATGTACATTCAAATTTATGAAATGAAAAGAGGAAATTTGTTAAAAAATTTTGGTGACTTTCTTGTATGACAGTAGATGCATGATTAAGTGGGATAAATTACCATATGATAAAGTGAAAGTGTGATAGTTAACACGCCATTATTATAGGGTATATACTAGAATGTCATAAAGATGATCCGGTATGTACCTTATAGCAGTAGGGGTGTTACACGTTTAGTAGGTGTTTAGGTTAGAATTGTGTTAGTTTGTTAATCATTTATTTTTTAAATGTTTTATGGGTTAGTACAAGTCTTTAAGCTTAGTTATTATGTTTTTGAAGTACCCTGATGTGTTTGTTATATTTCAGGGTCAACATCAAAGAACGAAGAAGTTTCGGAGACCCTAGAGCTGAAACAATAGCCTATAACTGTGATAGAAACATTGGAGTTAGCCCTGCCACGATCATGACAGAAGCACAAGTCATGGCCAATGATCATGGCCTACTTTCCACGATCGTGACAAAAGGATCTATTATGTGAGCAAAAGCACAGACACTAGAAGACATCAAGTTTCGAGGGATTTTCAAACCTTTTGGACCCCGAAAAAATCCTAGGGCTACTCACAACACAAAAGGTATTTAAAGAATAGGATAAAAAGGAAGAAGGAGAACTTTTACATCAGCCACTTTCAGATAAACCCTAGAGAGAATTATCAAAATATAGAGAAAGAGAAGAACGAAGAGAGAAGAGGAGAAGAAGCTGAATCGATGTACTTTTTGGATCAGGAGTTTCCTGATGTCGCTGCCTCCTTTCATCCGTTCACATTTGTATTTCATGTTGTTTTCAATTTTATTATTGTATAGAATTGTAATAATAGTCGATGATAGGATTTTTGAATGTTAATGATATTCTAAACTCCCTTTAAGGTTTTATGTTTGATTTAACGAAATTTGATTGTTTACGTTTTAGTGGATTTATTATGATTTAATTTTTGCAACTGCATAATTCAGTGGTAAACTGAGAGGGTGAATCGAGTGAAAAATAATTAAATTGGGCTAAAGAAAGTTAGGCAATTTAATATAACGAGAATTAAATCAAATTGATAAATCGTGTGAAGAGAGATCTTATATAGGTTTTTAATAGTTTATTAGACAACTTCAGATTTAATTAGGATTTTGGATAAGGTTAATTGAGAAATTGCAACTTCCATAATCTAATTAAGGTTTATAAATTAGGGTTAATGGTTATAACTCAAAAGAGAGTAATCAACCATTGGATCGTCTAGAACCAATAATTTAGTAATTCATAATCTATTAGGTTAGCATTAAAGATAGTTAAAATTCTCTTTATCTCGATTGGTAGTCCCTTATGTTGATTCTTGAGTGTGTGTTGCAATTACTAAATTGTTAATATTTTCGTGATTGATTCTTGAATTGATTGAATTGAATTCCTGTTTTAGTTTTGTTACATTTTAAATTTCTGTAATTTATTTTAGCCTTAGATTTTAGGATTAGATTATCCCTTCTTAGATCGACACCTTAGATACTACATGAATGACCCTTGCTCTTGTGGATTATTGAGGTTAATCAATTAAAACTTACACATATCAAAAAAGCTCGATCAAGTTTTTGACGTCATTGTTGGGAAGGCAATTAGTTTAGTTATTTAGTCCAAGGCTTTTTCACCTTCTTTTATGTTAATTATATAAAAAAAGTTGGGCATAAGGTAGACGACACATCAACTTAGACATCACTAGAAAATAATAGGAAATCTCAAGAGTTGAATGCTAATAAGATATAAAAAGAACGATCATGAAGGATGTATATTATAGGGATCAAATGACTCTTATAGATTTTAATAAGCCCTATTTTAGTTGGGGAAATCATCATCCTTATAGAAACCCATACACTTCGGGGTGGCAGAACCACCTTGATTTTTTATTGGTCCAATAATGCAATTACTTATATGGGACATCAAGATCTATTTGAATTTCAGCAAGATGAGTCCAATTTATGGGATTCCAAATTAGACAAAATCATAAATAAGCTAACAGATATGGAAGAGACAAAATAATGACAACCCTCCCCATTATTCCCTAGTTCTTGGTATGCCATGCTTGAATATCAAAAAGACTTAGGTAGATTTCCATGAAGAGAACCTCATCATTTGGATTAGTGATGACCAAGTGACATTTAACATGAATGATGTAGTAAATAATTCGAACGAGGGTGACTCAAGAATGTAGTAAAGAATTCGAAGGAGGGCAATATGAATGAAAAATTAATATGCTCAAATCTTTAAAGGAATAAGAGGATAAAGAACAATTGACAACGAACATCAAGTTTGAAGAAGCTATAGAAGTCTTTGTTCAAGAAGCTAAAGAAGAAGAAGGGATGAGGGTTAATAAGGAAGAACTAAGAAGAGAATAACTCACACTCATACTAGGCAAACTACTGGATTCGATAGAAGATTCAAGGAGTTTTGTTATTCCCTATTTTGTTGACAGTTCACTCAAAAAAAGGACATTACTGAGCTTAATTGGTTTCATAATTTTATCAATATTGTCCTTCTGATCATTTTGTAATTTTTAGCTTACTTATAGGCTACAAAACTAATGTTGAAAAAAAAGGGTCAAATCAAGCTGCTCATAATTGATCTCACTTAGTTTCCAATGATACAAAGTCAACCTAATGACTATAAATTAGCATATTTAGTAGTTAGGTTTAAATTATTACATAGCTCGATTTGTTTTAAATTTCAAAAATAAGTTCTTAATGGTTTGGAATGTGTTGGAGTGCTAACTCTCTTACTCTCTCTGAATCAATTATAAGATAGGAAAGCCAGTTTGGCCTCAAGCGCATTTGATCTCCACCTCCGACACATCACCACGTCATTCACCATAATGGTTTCGTGTTCTAACCTTTTTCTTTTCATTTTTTTAATATTTTCTTCTTATGCTTTTCCTATATTGTGTTTTATTTCCCCCTGGCATGTTTGTGTACCTTTTTCACATTGAGGACAATGTGTTGTTCAAGTGTAGGGAGGGTTGTGTGTGTTTACCTTCAGTTTGAATTTTACATATTGTATGATAGTTTGTTTAGGTTACATATTGACATCCCTAGGTTTTTTGGGGTCAAAATGGTCCAAACAATTCTTTGAAACCTGACTTTTTCTCTTATTTATGTGTCTACCCAATACAGGCCACGATCATGGCTAGCATCTAACCTCTTTGTCATGATCATGGCCTATGAAAGAGTCTTTATATCACGATCGTGTCCTTTAGCCAAGATTGTGGTCTAGCTCACAAATCTTTGTCACAATCATGGCCTAGTGTGCCATGATCGTGGACCGTGGTTTCAGTACAAAGGTCTATGAAACTCCTTCGTTCTTTTTTGTTGGCTCTGAAACACTAACAAACATATCAAGGTACCTCAAAAACATAACATTTAAGCTCAAAGACTTATACTAACCCATAAAAACACTTAAACACATAAACTAACACAATTCTAACCTAAACAAACACTAAACACTTAAATTAACACCAAATACATAAACACTCAAATTAACACCAAATACATAATAAATTAAATCCTAAAATATGATGTCAATCATAACTATCAGATGCCAAGAAGAAGAAATTAAAGAAACAACGGTAAAAGAATACAATTAAAGAGACCAGCACCAAACTTTGATGGATTTCAACAGACTGAGATTTAATGTTGTAGACCAATGCATCACTCGACCACCATTGCAAGCTTCCTCATCCGAGATTGAGCCAACTTTGTTGAACATGCTACAAACCATTGTACAATTTTACGGGTTAACTAATGAGGATCCTAATGCTCATTTAGCAATTTTTTTGGAAATATGTGATACTTTTCAATATCAAGGCATGTCAAAAGACGTCGTTCGAATGAGGTTCTTTCCATTCATATTATAACATAGAGCTAAAGTATGGTATCATTCTTTAAAACCCGCAAATGTCACAACTTGGGAACAGTTGGTGCATGTATTTTTAGATAAGCGCTTCCCCTTCAAAAAGACGACAAGTTTAATAAAGGAAATTGTGAATTTCCAATAAAATGACAAGAAGTCGCTATATGAAGTATAGGAGCGTTATAAGGACTTATAAAGGATATGTCCTCACTATAATCTACTAAAGGAATTTCTTTTGCAAACATTCTATCATAGAGTCAGTCCACATACATGAGGCACCATAGATGCAACTTATAGAGAATCTCTTATGCGAAAGACAGTTGAGGAAGCGGAATAATGGTTAGAAGAGATAGCAAGTAACATTTATTTTTGATCGTCGGATAGAAGTAGACAGCATTTAACTTTCCTAGATCATAAGGGAGCCATTGCTATTAATTTAATAACAACAATGTAGGCTAAGATTGAAATTTTGATAAGATCACTTAATAGCCTCTAAGCCTAATAATCGTAGACTATATAATGTTTTGGTGGGTAGTCTAGTATGTGTTTAGTAGTTAAATTGAATTATTAATGCATGTTTGGGTTATATTTCGGTTATTTAGTTAGATATTTGTGTTTTGAGTGTTTGTTAGGTTTGAGAACATTTTTGAGCTTTAATTTTATGTTTTTAAAGTACTTTGATGTGTTTGCCAGTGTTTCAGGGCAAATAAAGAAGAATGGAGGAGATTCGGAGAAAACTTGAAGGACCAACCAGGCCCACGATTGTGGCCTAAAAGCCACAATCGTGACATCAGCATCAACGAGGAGCCACGATTGTGACAATTCTACCACGATCATGACAGAAGACTCATTTAGGGGCCAAAATCATGGCATTATATGCCACGATGATGGACGACATAACACATGGACAGCCTTCATGACTTGATTTTTCAAGGGACTCTTTGGACCTTTCAGACTCGAAAAAGGCCCTAGGGTTGCCCAAATTAGAAAAAAAATATATAAAAGGGTTAATGAAGAAACCTTAAGTGAGCCTCCAATATATCACTTTCGGAAAAGACTTTAAGTGGAGAGAAGAAGAAGAGAGGAGAAAGAAACGGGTCTTCGCGGCTGTTGCTTTCCTGAGGTGTCCCGATCCCCATTCCACGTGTAGTTATTTCATCTTTGTTTTCATTATCTTGAATGTTAAGATGAATACAAATATGTTTATGGATTTGGTTTTGATTAAGATGCTCTAACTTTCTTCTAGGATTTTACCTTGAGTTACTATTAATCTAATTATTTTTATGTTGTTTTGATTGAGTGTCATGATTGATTATTATATCTTCATGCTTCGGTAACAAACCGAGAGGGTAAGACAAATGCAAAATGATTAGGGTAGGTTAATGAGAGTTAGGCAATCTAATAGACCGTGCAATCAATTTTATCGGTTATTATACGAAGAGAGATCCTGTGTGAGACTCGATAGTTTATTAGAGAGCTTAAGAACTGATTAGGTTATGGACCGATAGTTAATCGAGAGATGACAATTTCATTGACTCGAATTGATTAGGGTTTATTAATTAGGGCTTAGTGATTATAATTCGAGAGAAAGTAATCCACTCTACAATAATCTAGAACCGACATCTCAATAGCACAAAATTGATTAGGTTAGCACTAATGGATAAGTCCCTATATCATAATTTAGTAAATTCTCTTCTATGATTGAATTGTTGGTGCTCAATATTTTATTTCATTGTGTTAATTTTGCAAATTAGTATCTTGACAATTATCCGTGTTTACTTTCCTGACTCTTTTTATTTTCATTTTATTAATTTTCTAGCCTTAGATAATTTAGGATTAGATTAGTCTACAACTCCTCATAGGATCGACCCTTCACATACTGACCTGTGCACTTGTGGTATTTTGAAGGCTATAAATAGTAAAACTTGCAAATCAGACGAACAAAGTCTCTTCATTAGCTCCCATTAAAGCAATTTAGCCTAAATGCAAATTATATGGGAAAAATAACCATTTTATCGCTAATTGTTTTTAAATACAAAATGACAAGATGGAGTAACTTGACTACATAAACACCCAATTTGGTGGAGGAGGAGGAAACAACACTTATTCAAACAATTACTATCCTTAGAAGAAAAACTACCTAAAATTTTCTTTGTCAAACAATGCAAAAGGTCAATTCTGACCTCAAGGGCCAACTTAATTCCAACAGAAAGAACCTAATTCTATGAACTCTAAGTTGGACAAAATCTTGGATAAGCTCATAAATATAGATGAAGGTCATAAGAGACTTAAAGGTAAATTCGAACAAGTGATTAAAAACCATGATTCTTCAATTTATAAATTAGAGGTTCAAGTGAGTCAATTGGCAGATGCATTATCTACAAGAAGTATGGGGAGTCTCCCAAGGAATATTGAAGCAAACCTAAAGGAGGAACTCAAAGCAATCATACTTAGAAGTGAGAAGGAACTTAAGCAATCACAGAGACACAAGCTTCACTTCACCCAATAGAAAAAGACCAAGAAAAGAAGAAGGATGTAGACAGAAGTGAGTACCCTCTTTATGTTGCCCCTCTGTCGTATCCACCCATGATCCCATACCCTCAACGATTACAAAAGAACAAGCTGGATTCACAATTTACAAAGTTTGTAGAGAAATTAAAGACTTTACAAATTAATCTATCTTTTGTTAAGGTAATGGAATATATGCCCAAGTATGCCAAATTTCTTAAAGATATGTTAACAAAGAAGCAGACTTGGGAAAAGAATCAAATGGTAGCACTAACTGAAAGTTGTAGCTTTATTATCTCCAGTCACATGCCTTCTAAGCTGAAAGATCCTGGGAGCTTCACAAAACCCTATGTGGTTAGTAAGTTAGAATTCCCAAAATGCTTATGCGACTTAGGCGCAAGTATAAAACTTATGCCTTTTTTTATCTTCAAAAAATTGGAGCTCGATGATGTGAAGCCAACTTTGATGCTTATTCAGTTGACAGATCGACCTATAAAGAAACCATTTGGCATGGTGGAAAATGTATGGTAAAGGCAGACAAGTTCATTATTCCTATAGATTTCATCGTATTAGATTTCAAAGAGGATAAAAACTGATCATTAATTGTTGGAAGACCCTTCATAAGCATTGGAAAAGCACTGATAGATGTTTATGAAGGCAAAGTGCTCATTCGGATTAGTGATAAGCATGTGGAGTTCATTATGAACAAAGAATTGAACAATCCGAAAGAAATAGCTCTTGTATGATGAGTATATCTAAGTGCAAGGGAAGAGCTACTTTAAAGAAGTAAGCTACAAAGAACAGATGCGAACAGACATAGAAGTTTATGAAGATATGAAAGTCTCTGTTCATGAATTGAAAGCAGAAGAGGAGATGAGGGTGAATAAGGAAGACAAAGCACAACTGACCCTCTAATAGGACAAACAACCTGAGATTCAACCTACCTCATTCTTCTAAACTCCTATTTGTACTCCCCCTGATCATATTTTAACAACTGCTCAATTCTGAATGAGGCTACTCATAGTTCTGTGAAACTACCCAAATTAGAAAGAGCTAGCCTTACGTTCTAACCATCCTCAAACTGTCCACATTTGTCTTCCTCAGTTGGGGTTAATGCTGTAGCATACCTCATTAAATCATTGAATCTTATCTCATATTCTGTCACTGTGAGTCTGCCTTGCTTCAGATCCATAAATTCTTTCAACTTTCTATCCAGATAAATCTTAGGCATATAATTCTCTCAAAACACCCTTAGAAAATCTTCCCATGTTAAACTAAAAGGTCTGGTGTGACTATTTGGAATAGTCTTCCACCACTGGTATACTGGAAATTGTAGTAGTGAGATCGCATAATCAAATCTCTTATTAGCCTTACAGTCCATCTGATTGAACATTCTTTCAGTTCTCTTTAACCACCCTTCTGCCACTGTACTTCTGTAGAAGTCCACAGTCCCCTACTTTCTTTGCTTATCCTATCTTATTTCTTGCCTCTCTACAATTCTCAAAGGCATTTATGCAAACTCAGGTACAAGAGACTCCCTATTGGCTCTTACAAACTCTATGTAAGCTGACTCTCTGATTTGATCTCCTACAGTAGATGACTTATAACAAAAAAAACTAGTAGTAATTACTATTTGAATCTCTCACTTAATATCATGTATAATGTCCTTATATGTCCCTATAGATGCCAAATCATGCTCTGATACCAAAAATTTGTAGCACCCTACTACCATAGAATACATACCCCAACATCCAGAGGATATTCAAGTACATATCTTATGACAATCATATGCTAGATCAAACCTAATCTCTTAAATGGCATCATAAAGAAAACACAATACTTAAAAATCTCAACTTCTCCTTGCATTCATTCATAAAAGTTTACATTGAAGTCATTAAAACCAATATTTACATCCCTTATAAACAAGTTCTATATGACCTATGTAAACTACTTAAAAATAACTACAACTCCTCAAATGCTAGCTGACAGACCTTTAAGCCATATCTAGTCCAAAATGTTCTTCTAAAAGATCTTAGAAATTTAGGTCTCCTATCTCGTACATGAAAAGCAACGTTGCAATTTTGGATGAGTTTTGCGAATTCAATGAGTGAACCATCATTAATGATCTCACTCCAAGCACATACACAAATATCATATAACTAACAATTTCACAACATTTTCCAAAAAAAATAAGACATAATGAATGTCATACGCATCACATACATTCTTTCAGAGCTTGAACAACAAAATCAATCACATTATCATGGCATATCACTTCAACATCACAACTTCAAAAAAGATTTCATAAGCATATATTTCATAATCATAATTGTAGATGCATATGAGACTCCAGATTTATTATTATTTGTTGTGATCGAGTGCCTTTCAGATACAGATACATACTGGCCCATTGCGCTTAGTCAAATATAAAAATCACAGAGTAAAGCTCTATGTGCAGAATCGTGAGGTTAAAGCTCTTTCAGACTTGCTACTCTAATTACAAAGCCTTTAACTAATCATGCATTTAATGAAATGCATCAGATAACAAAATATACTATGAATAGCATTCACATATGATGCACAGACAGAATCTTTTATTCATCGAACCTCAGTCTGGCATTCAACTTTTGTTGAGTATTTAGAAATCAGTTGCTAATAGATATCATTCAAATTTCATATACAAATAGAACATTTCCAATACATTCCCAAATATCAAACTCCTCAGACCTTTAAAGTCCATAATTCATATACAGACCACAAACAGTTTAATAATTGGAATTTAAATAGAAATAATCAATCAATCTTAGGAAGATCATCTAGGTTGACTCATAAATACTCCCTTAAGCTTATTAACTTTAAGTCCCGGTAATGTTTGGAAGCAGTCGCTTGACGTGCTCCTCTATATGCAATCATATACTGTAACATCCCATCACCAATGGGAAGGGCAAAATAGTAATTTGTAATGGGTTATGCGTGCTTAGAATTGCCTTGTCATGTTCATGCATACACATACCAATGAATAGTGAATTTTGCACATGTAAATGACTGTACATGCATTCATGTCATTTACCGGTATTTTTGTTAATAAATGTGATTGTTATGAAAAATATGATTTGTGTGTATGAAAAAGTGTTTTGGAGAGGCTCATTTTGGTTTTCCGATTTTTAGTGAATTTTAGAAATTTTTCTGAAAATTTTCGGGGTAATTCTGGACTAGAAAAAATGCCAAGTGGCAGAATAATGGTTTATCGGTAGCAAAAATGACTGTCCAATGGCACTGAAAATTTAGATACAT
>JANZXR010097955.1:0-10075 GCA_027575705.1 Erythroxylum echinodendron
CTTGGATTGATATATCTATGGATTTTGTGTTAGGATTGCCTAGGACTAAGAAAGGACGTGATAGCATCTTTGTTGTAGTTGATAGATTTAGTAAAATAGCTTATTTTATTGCATGTCATAAATCTGATGATGCTACATGTGTTGCTGATTTGTTTTTTAGGGATGTTGTTAGGCTGCATGGCATTCTTAGAACTATTGTTTTAGATAGGGATTCTAAGTTTTTAAGTCCCTTTTGGCGTGTTCTGTGGAACCAATTGAGAACAAAACTTTTGTTTTCTACAACTTGTCATCCCAAACAGATGGACAAACTGAAGTGGTTAATAGACCTTAGGATCTTCATTGTTTGCCTTTGATTGAATTTGCATATAATAGAAGCATTCATTCTTCTATAGGTTATTCTCCATTTGAGATTATGTATGGTTTTAACACATTAACTCCATTGGATTTGTTGCCTTTACCCTTGAATGAGATTATTAATGTAGATGGGCAGCAAAGGCCGAATTGGTTAAGACGATACATGACAAAGCTAGGCAACACATTGAGGAAAAGAACAAGAAGTATGCTCAAAGAGCCAATCAAGGGCGCAGGATGATGAAGTTTGAGCCTGGATATTGGGTTTGGGTGCACTTCAGGAAGAAGAGATTTCCTATACAAAGGAAGTCTAAGCTCGATCCTACAGGCGATGGTCCTTTTCAAGTTCTTGAACACGTCAATGACAACACCTATAGGGTGGATTTGCCAGGTGAGTATAGTGTTAGTGCTACTTTTAATGTTTATGATCTATCTCCCTTTGATATTGTAGGTCTTGATTCAAGGATGAATCCTTTTGAGGAGGGAGGAAATGATACAACTCACTAAGACAATGGAGACTTAAGGATGCCAATGGGTCCAATAACAAGGCCACGCTCCAACAAGCTCAAAGCACAATTTCAGAATTATGGACAAGCTTTTATTTCACAAGAACTTCAAGAAGTTTTGTTGATCAAGCTTGGGTAAGAGCTTAGGAAGATGCCCAAGTGTGTGTGCACATTGGAGGCCTTAAACTAAGACGGCTAACACTTAGCCAATTTTCACAAGCACAAGTCTAATCGATGGGCTTGGGCTTATTTTATCTTGTAAAGGACGTGTGGACTTCTTTTAGGCTTTTTCATGGGCTGATTTGCATTAAGTGTGCATGTGCTTCACTAAAAATCCATGTGAAGATTTGTTCTTAGCCAGATTTGTTTCAAGAAGGCCTTTTTGATATTTTGGGCTTTCTTTAGGGTTTTTTAGTTTACCTTTGTTAGGGTTTGTATTGCAAAAGGGTATTTAAACCCTTGCTTTAAGCATGAGAGAATTCATATTCTTGCTTGTTTTACCTTATGGATTGATTCAACTTATCAAGTAAGTTCTAACTTGTGGTGTTAATTCAATTCCCTTAATCTTTATACTCTTTGTTACCAATTCCTTGCTATTTTGGGGGTGAAGGGTCTTGTTAGATTGATTGAATTTAGGTTTGGGAGCAATCATTGACACGGTGGTGATCTAGACATTGATTCTAGGTTGTTGTTGTATCCCAATTGCAAATGAAACAAGGCATTTCTTGATACAACAACAACCTAGAATCAATATCTAGATCACCTTCATTTCAATGATTATTTCTAATACTTAAATTCAATCAATTTAACTCGACTCTTCACCCCCAAAATAGCAAGGTATTGGTAAAAAAGAGTATAAAGATTGCAATAATTGAATTAACACCACAAGTTAGAACTTACTTGATAAGTTGAATCAATCCATAAGGTAAAACAAGCAAGAATTTGAATTCTCTCTTGAAGAGGACTTTTCAATTTTTTTTATTCATGTCTAATCTGAAGTTCACGCAGAAAGAAAGGGTTTAAATACCCTTGTGCAATACAAACCCTAACAAAGATAACCTAAAAACCCTAAAGAAAGCATAAACATCCAGAAAGGCTTTCTTGAAACAAATCTGCTCAAAAAAACACCCCACACAAATTTGGGCTTCAAAACTAATTAAAATTACCTAATCTTAGTCCAAATAGGATAAGGAAACAAGAGAACATAGAAGACCAACTTAGAGGGGCGGATTGGGTTTTTAAACTAGGCCCACACGCTTGGTTCCTTAAAATAAAACACACACATGACTTTTTTAAAGAAGCATATGCACAACTGACACAAATCAATGCATGAAAAAGTCCAAAAAAAGTCCACACGCCCTTTACAAGATAAAATAGGCTCAAATCCATTGATTAGAGTTATACTTGTAAAAATTGGCCAAGTGTTAGCCCTCTTTGTTTGAAACCTCCAATGTGCGCACACACTTAGGCGTCTCCCTAAGCTCTTCTCCAAACTTGATCAACAAAATTTCTTGAAGTTCTTGTGACATAAAAGCTTGTTTATAAATTTGAAATTGTGCCTTGAACTTGTTGGAGATTGACCTTGTAATTGGACCCATTGGCATCGTTAAGTCTCCCTTACCTTGGTGAGTTGCATCATTCCCTCCCTCCTTAAAAGGATTTGTCCTCGAATCAAGACCTACATTATCAAAGGGAGATAGATAAGAAACATTAAAAAGTAGCACAAACACCATACTCACCTAGAAACTCCACCCTATAACCATTGATGCTTTCAAGTACTTGACAAGGACCATCGCCTTTAGGATCGAGCTTAGACTTCCTTTGTTGAGGAAATATCTCCTTCCTGAAGTTCACCCAAACCTAATCTCTAGGCTCAAACTTCATCTCCCTGCGCCCTTGATTGGATGTTTGAGCATACTTCTTGTTCTTTTCCTCAATGTGCTACCTATCTTTCTCATGTATTATCTTAACCAATTTAGCCCTGATTCAGCAACAACCTAATTGCCTTGATCTTTTCTTGGTCTACCTTAATTCCATTAGAAGAAACAACATAACCCAGAAATATGACACGATCCTTGCAAAATGTACACTTCTTTAACTTAGCATACATCTTTTCTGCCCTAAGTGCATCTAACACAAGCCTAAGATGCTCAATATGCTCATCAATGCTTTTGCTATAGATCAATATGTCATCAAAATATACTACAAAAAATTTACCAATAAATGACCTCAAAACATGATTCATCAAACGCATAAATGTACTCGGAGCTTTAGTTAAGCCAAACGGCATCACAAGCCACTCACATAAACCATATATTGTTTTAAAAGCAATTTTCCATTCATCACCTATTTTCATTCTAATTTGATGGTAACCACTCATAAGATCAATTTTGGTAAACACATATGCACCATGAAATTCATCAATCATACCATCCAATCTAGGTATAGGATGGTGATACTTTACTGTTATCTTGTTAATAGCTCTGCAATCCACACACATGTGCCAACTCCCATCCTTCTTTGGAACCAATATCACTGGGACGGCACAAGAACTAAGACTCTTCCTGATGTGTCCCTTTTGTAGCAACTCTTCTACTTGTTTTTGGAGTTCCTTAGTTTCTTCAGGATTAGCCCTATAAGTAGGTATATTTGGAATCTGCGCTCCAGGCATGAAATCAATCTAATGTTCTATTCCTCTAATGGGCAGCAACTCCTCAGGGGAAACATCTCCATACTCCTGCAAAAGAGAAACGACACTACTGGGTAAATAAAGGTCAAGGTCATATTCATTAAAATAAGCTTCCTTGTACAAAAGTACAAACAAGCATCTCCTTTTCACATAAGCAACCCTTACATCTCTCATTTTTTGCATAGAAGTTTTGTTTCTTTCTACCCTCTCTCTCATTTGGGCCTTTTAATTGAATTTCTTTTGAGGCCTCTTTCCCCACTTTTTTTCTCTCACTCTCAACCTTACTTTCTCTCTTTTCTTTTGATTTAAATTTTTGCTCCCCTTTTGCAAGGTCCTCGGCCTTCTCCTCAAGTTTTGTATTATCATGCTTTTCTTGAAAATTTTCAGCCTTTCTCTGTTGCAATGCCTCGGTATTTTTTAATTGCATTTGGTCCTCATATACCTCTTTTGGTGCCAATGGAGCAAGAGCAAATTTATGATCTCCCATAGTAGATAAGTACCTATTCTTAAACCCATCATGTAACAGTCTCCTATCATATTTGATACAAAAAGTAATGGAAGCAATAGAGATCAAGGTGCCACACACCAAGACAAGCTTACCTTGCCAAGTAGACCTATTACAAGGAAACATGTAGCAAGGCTTAAACAAGCACTTCAAGGTTTGCTCAAAGTCACATTACATCTCACCTTAATGACAAGGCCAAACCATCCATGGAGAATTCAAGTGGAGTAGTCAAGCTTGTGATCCTTCTAAAGATGGCGTGTGGAGGGGCTAATACGTAGCCAAATTTCAAGACAAGTTCAATTATTTTTATGGGCTTAATTTAATACATTGGGCTTGTTATTTATCCTTTGTTTATTAGGGCCAAAAGACTTGTTATAGGCTAGGAATTCATTTGTAAGCTTGCCTTAATTTATTTTACGCCTCCATTAGGCCCATTCCCTTCCCTTAGGTTTATTTAAGTTATTTTAGATTTATTTATTTTAGCCCAATCCTAAGTGGATTAGGATCAGATTTTGTCATTGGGCTAGAACTCCCAAACTAATTAAGATTAGGCTTGTTTTTAGAATTAAATAGGTTTGTAACCAATTCCTTTTAGGGTTAGGAAGTGAGCAAGGGTATAAGACCTTATTTTATCCTTGTAAACTTCAGATTAGTTAATTAATAAAATTCAAAGATATTCTCTTCAAGAAAGGCGTGTTCTTCTTGTTGTTACTTCAATGATTGCATCACTCATCAAGGTAATAGCTTGTGACATGTTCAATTCTTCTGTTTTCTTTGGGTTTGGGTCTCAATTTCTTTTAATTGGGGTTTGAACTAGCATGTTCTTAGAATAGAAAAATTGAGGATTTGATTCAATAGGAGTAGGGGGTTTCAAGAACCTTGTTTTCTTGGAGTTTCCTTATCAGTTGGTATCAAAGCTTTGGCTTAATTCTATTGAACTCATACGTATCTTTTATGCTTTCTTGTTAGTTTCTTTGAAAATTTCGTTTCTTTTTGGTTGTAACAGATATGATCTTTCATGTTCTTTTGTGTCTTTTTGAATTCTTGTTTTCTTTTAGTGAATCTTTGTTTTCTTGATCTTTAGACCTAAATAAAAAGGAATCAGAAATGAAAAACGTGAAAAAGACTTAAAAAAGAAAGAAAAAGGAATCAGAAAAGGAAAAACATGAAAATACGAAAAAAATAAAAAGGAATAAAAAGAAAGAAATCATGAAAAAACAAAAAAAAAGAAAAGAAATTTCAAGATTGATCAAGACATGTCCAAGGTTGTGATTCTTTGAATCTTTGTTTGATATTTCATTCAAGATTTTTTCTATTCATCCAAGATTCATCTATATTGTCTTTCTTTCATTCAAGAACCTATCAAGAAACATCCAAGATTGTGATTCTTTGAATCTTTGTTAGATTCATCTATATTGTCTTTCTTTCATTCAAGAACCTATTAAGAAACATCCAAGATTGTGATTCTTTGAATCTTTGTTTAATCTTTCATTCAAGATTTGTTCTTATTCAAGATTTTTTTCTTGGTTTATTTCTTGTTTTGGTACCTATCTTTGCTTCTCTACATTGATTTGAACCATTGTTGCACTCATAATTGTTCAATTGACACAAGAATCGTTACCTACACTACCTTCATTCGTGTATTGGCATTTGATTTATTTTCCGTTCGTACAATATTTTACCTCTAGATTTGGTTCATCTATTCGTTTTCTTTGTTAAGGTCGTTATCTGTGTGCTTCTACTTGAACTTGTTGCTTGTTGATTTCCTTGATCTTGTTGAAGTGATCCTGAAGAGTAACAATAAAAGAGGCACTTGAGTGGAAAAAGACAAGAGTGTGAGAAAAATCATATTATTAATAAAACACGAGTGGGAAATTCTGTTCTAGAGAGAAACATGTGAGGGAGTGTTGTGAGTCTTTTAACATTTTCTTACAGGAACTAACCATGTCTCACAATAGCAATAAAGATGGAAACAGTGATGGGAGTGGAGAAGACCAAAAAAATACGTTCTTTGCTCTTGAAGTAATGCAAAATCAGTTCAAAAGAATAGAGACTATGTTCCTTGCAATCAAAGACAAGTTTAAGCAGCAAGATAGAAACTTTGAAAGACAAGATAGGCTTCTTAGAGCTATTCAAGCCGAATCTTTAGGGAATAATGGGACAAGAAGAAGAGAAAACCCTCCAGTTCATAATCATTATCCCTATGAGGAGGAGCAAGATGAAGATGGATTTGATGAGGAAGTGTGGTATGGAGGCCGAAACAATGCAAGATGTGGTAGAGGAGATAGAGACTGAAATGGAGGTGGTTATAGAGGAAGAGCTGAAAGAGGTAGAGAGGAGGAAGAGACTGAAAAGGTAGATAGAAACATTGGCAGCATCAAAATAAAGAGGCCACCATTTCAAGGAAGGAATGATGCAGATGCCTACTTGGAGTGGGAAAGGAAAGTAGAAATGATATTTGCCTACCACAACTATTATGAGGAGAAGAAGGTGAAGCTAGTGGCAGTTGAGTTCTCTGATTATGCTGCTATTTGGTGGGGTCAATTGATGGTTAGTAGAAGACGAACTGGAGAAAGACCGGTTGAAACCTGGGATGAGATGAAACTCATCATGAAAAAGAGATTTGTGCCAAGTTATTACTATAGGGAGTTGCATCAAAAACTCCAAACATTGAGGCAAGGCATAAAGAGCATGGAAGATTACCACAAGGAGATGGAGATAGCTATAATAAGAGCTAACATAAAGTAGGATAGAGAGGCTGCAATGGCTCAGTTCCTTGCTGGTCTAAACAAAGAGATAGCCAACGTGTTAGAGCTTAATCAATACTTGGAGTTAGAGGACATGGTAAGCATGGCTATGAAGATTGAGAAGCAATTGAAGGGAAAAAGCTTCAGTAAGGGCAACACCTTGGGACCTTCAAATTTTTGGGGTCCTAAATGGCCCAAGAAGGAGGAAAAGAGCAAGGATAAGTCCTATGACAATAAGGACAAGTTCAAGGAAAAGTGGACTACCTATAAAGGAGGACCTACATCTAATGATCAAACTCCTAGCACTAAGCAAAGAAACATCAAGTGCTTCAAGTGTTTGGGTTTGGGTCATATGAAAAACCAATGTCCCAATAGGAAGATCATGTATTTGCGAGATGGGGTAATTGAATCAGAAGAAAGTGATGGAGATGAAATGCCTAAGTTGGAGGATTGCACTGATGAAGAAGTTGAGCAGTTAGTCCAGACCGAAGCACTAGTAGTGAAGCGAGCTCTCAATACATAAGAAAAGATAGAGCTTGATGAACAATAGTAGAACATATTCCACCAGATGTATAACTAAGGTAAGATGTGTAGTTTAATAATTGATGGAGGTAGTTGCACCAATGTTGCAAGCACGATTTTAGTTAAGAAATTAGGGTTGCCTCTCATTAAGCACTCTAGTCCTTATAAGTTAAAATGGCTTAATGAGTGTGGAGAGGCTAGGGTGAACAAGCAAGTGCTAGTGGCATTCTCAATTGGGAGATATTTTGATGAAGTGTTGTGTGATGTAGTTCCTATGATCATTTACTATTGGGAAGACCATGACAATAAGATAGGCATGTAGTGCATGATGGATTCAAAAATAGGTATTCATTCAAGATGGGGAAGAAATACTTCACATTGGCACCTCTTTCACCAAGACAAGTTCAAGAGGATTAGTTTAGACTTGCAAAATCCATGGAAAAACAAAAACTTGGAGAGCCCGAGAGTTTGAAAAGAAAAAAGAAAAAGAGGCCATTCAAGAAAATAAGAACAAAGGCCCAACTGAGACTGAGTGCATTAGTGAGCAAAAGAAAGAGAGTAGTGAAATTGAAAAAGGAGAGAAGAGTGAAAAGTAGAGTGGAATAAAAAAGAGTAATTTCTTTGCAAAAGAAAAAGAGTTGAGGAAGGTCATATACACACAGAAACCATTGGTTTTGCTTAGGTATAAGGAGTTGTTTTATAATGAGACTGACCTTAACTCTTCTTTGCCTAGTGTTGTGAAACTTGTTTTGGAGGAATACTCTGATGTCTTTCCAGATGAATTGCCCAAGGGATTACCACCATTAAGGGGCATTGAACATCAGATTGATTTCATGCCAAGAGTTCAAATTCCAAACCATCCAGCCTATAGGAGTAATCCTGAGGAGACAAAGGAGTTTCAAAGGCAAGTGGAAGAGTTGCTTAAGAGGAGGCATGTGAGAGAAAGTCTAAGCCCATGCATAGTTCCAGTGCTATTGATGCCGAAGAAATATGGAACTTGGCATATCTGCGTGGATTACAGGATAGTAAACAAGATAACTATAAAGTATCACCACCCCATTCCTAGTGGAAATGGACAAAAGAAGGCATATTTGGTGCACAATATTCATGAGAAGGCCAGAAAACACATAGAGAAGCGGAATGAAGCATAAGCACAAAGAGCTAATAAAGTGCGAAAGTTGATGCAATTTGAGCTTGGTGTTAGGTTTGGGTGCATTTCAAGAAAGAGAGATTTCCCAAGCAAAAGAAATCCAAGTTAGATCCTAGAGGCGATGGACCTTTCCAAGTCCTTGAAAAGATTAATGATAATGCCTACAAGATTGATTTGCCAGGTGAGTATCAAGTATCTGCTATATTTAATGTTGCTGATCTCTCTCCATTTGATAATGCAGGGGCTGATTCAAGGATGAATCCTTTTGAGGAGGGAGGAAATGATACAAGAAGCCATGGCAACAATAGAGATCAAGGTGCCACATGCCAAGACAAGCTTACCTTGCCAAGCTGACTTATTATAAGGAAACGTGCAGCAAGGCTTAAACAAGCACTTCAAGGGTTTGTTCAAAGTGACATTGCATCTCACCTTGATGACATGGCTGAACCATCTATGAAGAATTTAAGTGGAGTAATCAAGCTTGTGGTCCTTTTAAAGAAGGCATGTGGAGGGGCTAATACTTAGCTAAATTTCAATACAAGTTCAATTATTCTTATTGACTTAATTTTAGCTAAATTTCAATACAAGTTCAATTATTCTTATTGACTTAATTTAATACATTGGGCTTGTTATTTATTCTTTATTTATTAGGGCCAAAAGACTTATTATGGGTTGGGAATTCATTTGTAAGCTTAGTTTATTTTACTCCTCCATTAGGCCCATTCCCTTCCCTTAGGTTTATTTAAGTTATTTTACACCTATTTAAGTTAGTTTAGCCCAATTCTAAGTGGATTAGGATCAGATTTTATTATTGGGCTAGAACTCCTAAACTAGTTAGGATTAGGCTTTTTTTAGAATTAAATGGGTTTGTAACATTAAATGGGTTTCTAACCAATTCCTTTTAGGGTTAGGACGTGAGCAAGGGTATAAGACCTTATTTTATCCTTCTAAACTTCGGATTAGTTGATTAATAAAGTTCAGAGATATTCTCTTCAAGAAAGTAGTGTTTTTCTTGTTGTTACTTCAAGGATTGTATCACTTATCAAGGTAATCGCTTGTGGTGTGTTCAATTCTTCTGTTTTCTTTGGGTTTGGGTCTCAATTTCATTTAATTGGGGTTTGAACTGGCATGTTCTTAGAATATAGAGATTGGGGATTTGATTCAATAGTATTCGGGGTTTCAAGAACCTTGTTTTCTTGGAATTTTCGTATCAATATTGCCAAGGTCGACCAAGCAATAAATGACTAGCATGCATAGGTATAACATCACAAAGTACTTGATCAAAATACTTACTAATACAACTCACCAAGGCAATGGAGACTTGAGGATGCCAATGGGTCCAATTACAAGGTCAGCCTCCAACAAGCTCAAAGCACAATTTTATATTTATGTTCAAGCTTTTATTTCATAAGAACTTAAAGAAGTTTTGTTGATCAAGCTTGGGGAAGAGCTTAAGAAGAAGCCTAAGTGTGTGTGCGCATTGTAGGCATCGAACCAAGAGGGCTAACACTTAGCTAATTTTCACAAACACAAGTCTAATCAATGGGCTTAGGCTTATTTTATCTTGTAAAGGGTGTGTGGACTTCTTTTAGGCTTTTTCATGGG